>VZSC01014169.1:185354-208962 GCA_013398225.1 Steatornis caripensis | reverse complement strand
CATCAAAAATTAGAATTAAGCAAACTTGAGAAACTTAAGGGAAGGCCATCTGCAGGAAAACAATAATGCAGAAGATCTTACTGCTAATAAAAGAAATTGTGAACTGCAATTTTCTTGATGTGGACAAATAACAGGAAAATAATAATAGATCAATAAGACTGCATGAGAAAACCCAAAAGGTCTTGTGGAACAAAGACAAAGAGTATTCAGAGTGTGAGGCTACAGGAAAAGGATAGGGCTGAAAAGGTCAAGGTAGCAAATGAATTGNAGAAATTGTGAACTGCAATTTTCTTGATGTGGACAAATAACAGGAAAATAATAATAGATCAATAAGACTGCACGAGAAAACCCAAAAGGTCTTGTGGAACAAAGACAAAGAGTATTCAGAGTGTGAGGCTACAGGAAAAGGATAGGGCTGAAAAGGTCAAGGTAGCAAATGAATTGCCACAATTGAGGAACAGAGAAAGTTTATTAAAAAAATAAATTCTTGTATCAGTAAAGAGAAATATCTGACTGATATGGAGAAGGCATTTAAAGCTTCAGCCTTCTTGATCAAGGTTATTTCTAGGTTGCTTAGTTCTAAAAAGCAACTAGCAAAAGAGTAGTATGGGGGGGTAGAGATTGCAGACGCTCAACTCTGCAGGGCAATAGAATAATTACTGTTCAAACGGATGCACTCTCTGAACACATGGACAGTTTGAGAAGGACGGTTGAAGTCCCACAAGAGGAAAAACACAGTATGCATTTTTGAAATGTCAGCTTTGCCAGTCTAATTCTTTCTGTGTGGAACAGATTTTATTTTATTTGTCAGGGTAACTTGGCTAGTGCGCACAGAGCAAGCAGTGCATCTAAAATCTTTGTTAACACTTTAATACTATCTCATATCAGCAGAGAGAAAAGAAAAAATAATTTCACCTAACCATAAGATCAGCGCACAAATGTTTGAAAAGTTTCANTAAAAAGCAACTAGCAAAAGAGTAGTATGGGGGGGTAGAGATTGCAGACGCTCAACTCTGCAGGGCAATAGAATAATTACTGTTCAAACGGATGCACTCTCTGAACACATGGACAGTTTGAGAAGGACGGTTGAAGTCCCACAAGAGGAAAAACACAGTATGCATTTTTGAAATGTCAGCTTTGCCAGTCTAATTCTTTCTGTGTGGAACAGATTTTATTTTATTTGTCAGGGTAACTTGGCTAGTGCGCACAGAGCAAGCAGTGCATCTAAAATCTTTGTTAACACTTTAATACTATCTCATATCAGCAGAGAGAAAAGAAAAAATAATTTCACCTAACCATAAGATCAGCGAACAAATGTTTGAAAAGTTTCATTCAAAATAGGTAGAATTAGTATACTAAATGATCTCATAAATTGGAGAAGATATCTGAAATAAACAAGATGAAATACAATATCAATATGTATGAGATATTGCACTTAAGAGGAGAAGGCAAATGCAAATGTGAATAGCAGAATAGATGGAGCTATCACAGAAAAAAGCAAATGTAACACTGGGAGATACTGAAGAAAGCAGTGCATGAATTTGTCTTTAATGTTCCAGGTCTTGCATTAGATGGCCCCTGTCAAATTTTGGCTATTACTGTAGTGGAGTGATTTACACAAAATGTTGAGGCTTAAAAAGAAGGGAAAAGTAATAATAAGAGGTTTGCATAGAAAGACTTGAAAAACTTGTTCCTTCAGTCCTTTCATAACAGAGAAAAAGGGGGAGAGTAATGGAGAAATAAAATATAGTTTATTAGAACAATGATTGTAATAAACTTTTCTCCAAATCCACCCATTCTATGGGAACAAAACTTGTTTAAGAACTGCAGCATGAAGTGTAAGAATAGAGAATTTTATCACCTGACTTGTTTTCTAATTTGAATTATTAACAGAGAGTCAGAATTACTTCTGTGTGACAGTGTCTTTTCAGGAATATTTGAATATCTGCTACTGATGGAGCACTCAAGTTTTCAAAAGGCCATTAGTTGCTTGTTGAACAATTTATTTCAGAGCTTACCTAAACACTTGTTTAATACTATGTAGAAGTGGTGACATGATACCTTATATTGGATATGCTTTTGTGACAGAAACCTGAGTTTTTCAGAATAATCAATTGTATTTGGTCTAAATATTCTTCTATAGTGCATCTCCAGGAAGTAAAGATGTTTTTTTTTCCCAACCCACAAAAGCAGGATTTATAAGAATAAAACTGGAATAATTACCTCTTAAATATAGAAAACAAAAAGAGATTATGCCAGGGAGAGCAGAAATAAAAAAGAGGGGTTGTAAACTCCTGTCCACAGTGTCCTGGCGTGTGAGGTCTGTCTTAAGTTAGTTCAGTGACTTTCTGACCTACAGGAAATTCTGTGGGCTCCTCTCTGGTATGTGGGATGTTTTTCCTCTGAGACTTCGTTGTCTGCTTCACATGATGCTCAGCAGTAATCTTACTCTCTTTGCTTAAACTGCATCTTGAAGCTCTCTAGTGCAATTCTCTTACTTCCTTCTTTGCCTGCTACCCCCTGCAAAATATCTTCACCATAAGCATGCTCAGCTCCTACTTGGGGAAAGAGCAGTCTATCCCTGCTGTCGATTCCTGTTTTTTTTTTTTTTTTTCCCCAAGGAGTCTTACCTGAGCTAAATAGTCTGTTAAAGACATATAGCATAAATGAAGAACAAACCAATAAAATACTATCACTTACATATAGGGATATTCTTTTCATTTCAGTGTTTTTAATGACCATTATACGAATCATATCAGTAAATAGAATAAGAACCTTCTGCTTCAGTTCTGTAGAGACTTTACTGCAGCATAATAAAAACAAGTGACATGAAAACCCTTTTAGGTATAATGAAACTCAAATATTTGTTTAAACTTCCATGAAGTAAGCTGATCTCAAACTACAATAATCTGAATGGGTATTCTAGCTGCATCTTGTTACATAATAAAATCATCAGACCAGACATCTTTCCCTCTGGTATTAGAAGGTAATATGTGCAGGGGATTTTTGTTTATAAAAGCTGTCTTTCATAAGTTTCCTTTCAAGTCTGTTGTTCTGCTGTTTCTCCTCTAATTTGCTTCTCTCATTCATTATTCTTTTCACCTTTTTCTTAGAGAAGTTCTTTTACAGAAGAGGGCATTACAGAAGAGATTGCCTGAAGCCATTTTAGAGGGGGACGTATTACTTATTTAGTCTGGGTTATGCAGCCAGTGTTTCTTTCTTTTGTGGTAGCTTTTTGTCACATACCTGCCTACTTAGTCTGCAGTTGATTATCTACTTTGGCTAGAGAGGCGGTTAAAGCAACTGTTACTTAGCCAAACTGTAAAGTAAGGATTAAACCTTAATCCTTGCATGACAGTCAGGGCTAAAACCACCGCAGTCTTTTGATGAAAGAGATTGAGATTTGCATCTTAAAGATTTATTTAAACTCGGAGTTTCAAAGGCACTCTGCACTGACTTGGTTAATTTCTAATGTGTTGGTTTATTTGTGTTTTTTTTTTCCTTCCCTATGGGCTTCCCTATATTTCCTTAGTGTAAATGTTGGTGATAACTTTCTAAGCATAGGGGATGATCCCCAAAAGAAAGTACTTTTCATGGCCTTTTTCTCATGGTAATACAGAAGACAATAAGTAGTCCTCTTCTGTGTTCCAGTGCTCTTCTGTGCATCTTTTCTAAGTCTAACTTCCACAAATGTGAAATTCCCCTGTAGAGCTGCTGCCTTCTGCTACGTACCCAGTTTGGGGAGAAGACAAGTGGTGGAGGAGAGTAGTGCCAGTCTGGATTGCCATAGGTAAGCTGGAGGAAACATGAGTTGCTGCTCCCTGGTAGATCTGTGCTGCTGAGGAGGTAAGGTGCTGTGATAAGCACCCAGGTATGTTCATCCAGTCATGTTGCACAAGGACAAACTAAATGATCTCTAAAGACCTGAGAATATCTTCACTTTTATTACAGGTCTGAATCTGGCAAGCTAAGAATATGCACCTACATGCTGACCTAAAACCTAAATACAGCCTCTGGGAATATCACAGAGGTTGAATCCAGAGCAAGAGACTGATTGCACAGTATGTGCCAGGTATAAAAGCAACTGTTGTACATTTGAAGAAAAAAAAAATACCCTTGTCTTTCTAATACTGTCCCTAGCCAAAGTGATCTGCAATAGATGAAACTTGTGTCACTGGATGTGTGGTCTGGTATTTTTGTTACTGTGGCAAGGTTCAACACTAACACAAATGAAAAATCACTGATCTCTTACACAAATATAGTCCCTTATGTTATTATATGCAGCATCCTGAAATGCACTATTACTACTTCTGCTTTCAGAAGACGGATAGATACAATCAATAGTTAAGGCACACCTATTGTGTAAGTTAGGATACTTTGCCATTGATTCATGCATCTGAATAATTATTGCATGCAGTTTTGGCTTGTAATTTTTTTTAAACTGATTCAGGTGGCAGGTTGAATGAAGATTAGTTGAATAACATCAGTTAGATGAATAACATTCTTTTAGTTACTAATAGATCTTAACATATTTCTGGCTTCTGGAACCATTCAGCTGTTTCTTTGGCAGAGAATGTCTTAATGAAAATTAAAATCATAAAGGAAGTGCTTCTGTTAATTCCTTTAGTGTTTTCTGAAAGTTATTTGTGGTTCCAAGAAGAGATTTACTGTTTACTCTGGATTATATTGCTGGGCTTACTTATAATATTTCCATTAAAAGAACTGACATTAGCTGCACGCACACCTGTCTGGATGTTATATGTATGTGTTTAATCAAGATTTATATAAAACCAGTTACATGCATTTGAATAAGATAATGATCTATTTTTCAATATTTTATTTTAAAACCTGTTGTTTTGCTTGCTACATGTAATCTTTACAATTCTATTTCACATTTTTAATGTGTTCCTTCTATTCCTCTCTTTTTTTTTTCCCCAGTTACTGTGTCTTAGCTTCTGCGTAATTACAGTAACATAATTGATTGTTTTGACCACTAGAGTTTGATGTCCTTGATGTACTGATGTCACTGATAACCTTTAATTTAGCAGCATGGATAAAAACATAGCTATTATACCTTTTCACTGTTATCCTTGATCCAATGGCATGCTAGCTGGCTAGGTTAGACTTTGTTTCGTATTTAGCAAAGCTTATAAATAAGATTTTGGTACAGTGAATCAGATGTTTTGTTAAATGCTGATCGCTTTCAGGAGAAATCTAGAAACTGTAATGACTACCCGGTTGGAAACTGAAGACTTGAAGATGCATCACGATGCATATATAAATGGTGCCATAATTCCAGGTAGCAGTTCAGACTTACATTGTGACTTAAGATCTCTGTCCCATACAACTAATTATCTTACCATGTAAAGATCACTGAATATTGTAAAAAAGAGTATGCCTTAAGATCCCAGAAGATGACATAAATTTGCCAGAAAGTTCTATCTGGTAACTTGTATATTGGCAAGTGGCAGTCATTAATAGTGCAGTCTTAAAACACAGACAGACTGTTACTGTGGATTAAAGGCAACTCCTTTCTTTGGCTTCCAGAATGTCGGGATATAATTGAGATCAGAACGTGAGCTGGTTGCTTTTCCCAGTACTCATAAACAGAAGTGGATCAGTAGCTAGACACTTAAATTAAAGCATCTAATTTGGAGATTAATAGTAAAATGCTATTTTCAGATATTTACCAAAACAAGCTTTACTAGACTAATAGCCTAGTAAACCGTCCAAATAGGTGAATTAAGTAACAATTGACATAAAAACAACTAATGTTGCAAAATGTATGGAAACAGTTCATAGTATTTTTTGCTGTGCCAATTAAGATATACGCATTCAGTGATAACTTCATCATCTTTGATGGAGCTAACACAACAGCCCACACTGAATTTAGTAAGTATAATTGTTTGCTGCAGTAATAACTAACCAAAAATGTGGCTATCTAGGGTTCAAATTGGTTGTTGGAACCATAACAACATCTTTTTTTTGTATTACAGCTTTCTTTGACTTTTTTTTTAAATACCTAAGCTTACCAAAGGCATGAAGTGGAAAAAGAATTAGCAAGCTGCAAAAAGCTAAAATTCCCATTGCAGACATCATTTGTCTTGATTCATTGCTTTGTAGTCTCTTTAGGTCAGAATTTGCAGAAGCTTATGGAAAGAATAAATCAGATAAAAATTCTCATCAGAACGATGACGTTGATTAATCTGCCTCCTAAACTGTGGCTCACTGACATCTACCTTGAACATGAGGCTTTATTTTCAGTGTGCAGTTTGGTTTCACTAGTTAAATCTCTAGATCTTGATTTATTTGATTCTTTGGCTTTTGTAATGCTGTAGGTCAAGCAGATGATCTTTTCAGATTGTTGCTGAAGGAGAGTTCAACACATGAGAATTCTTGTTGCGGAATGGTTGTGTTTTTTAGAAAAGCTGGTGATGAAACCTAATCATACATTTTGTAGAACATTACATATTTTTGCAAACTTGGCTTATGGTACAGCTTACATAAATTTTAGGGATAGAAGGGTGAGAGAAATGTCCAAACGTTTGAATCTCTGTAGATTTTCTGTAATAGAACTAAGGACTTGTGTTCATCAGAATACTAACACAAAAAAGTTATAGCTAATATTATAACTAGTATTATAGACATATCACTTATGAGAGGCGACAGAATGACAAATATCTATGCAGGTGACATATGATTCTTGCCATAATTTATGAAGAGAAAATTGTTCAGATGGTTTAACTTAATGTAGAGATACAAGGAGGTATGGATTGTTAGCCTGTAACTTCAGTGTTATTTTTGCACTAGCTAGCCGAGCTAGTCACCAAGTAACAAATGAGTTTAGCTTGAGGTGTAACAACTCCAATTAACACCACAGCAGGTGTCAAAGCCCAGATAATTTACTTCAAGCTTACAGAAGGTGTGGAAGATGAGAAGTGAGGATTTGGGCAGGCAGTAATTCTTAAGTGGTTAGGCTCAGTAATTTATCTTGAAGACAGTGATGTAAATAAGGAACAGAAATGACTGAGGTTTGGTCTTGCACTGAGTCTTGTGTTATAGTGACAATGTGTTCTGAAGTCTAAGAGCTCACCAAGTGGCTAAGTGTCCCGGTTTGAGCTAAGTTACAACCAATTTTATTCTTAGTAATTTTACTTTTCAGTTAAATCTCTTCTAAATGACTACACCTGAAATTAACAGTGTATTTTTCAGACAGTGTCTGCTTCTAGGAGTGATAATGCTCAATGTTTATGGTTATTGCTGGAATAACGGTATGAATAGTTTGAAGAAAGGCTCTTGGTCATACTTATTCCTACAGAAACAAAGGCCACTGCTTGGTTCTGCTAACTTTATGTGGTGTAACTGAAATGGAGTAAAAGGATTGCACCTGTGGGGAGGAGCGGGATGGAAAGGTGACCCAAACCTGACCAAACAGAGTATTCCGTCTGATATGCATCATTCTCAGCATAAAGCTGAGGGATCATGAAGGTCAAGGTCCCTTCTTCTATGTCCTCTGTCCGAGGAGGACTCTGCCTATTTCTTCTGCCGTTGATCCTGATCCAAGCATTCTNGGCCACTGCTTGGTTCTGCTAACTTTATGTGGTGTAACTGAAATGGCGTAAAAGGATTGCACCTGTGGGGAGGAGCGGGATGGAAAGGTGACCCAAACCTGACCAAACAGAGTATTCTGTCTGATATGCATCATTCTCAGCATAAAGCTGAGGGATCATGAAGGTCAAGGTCCCTTCTTCTATGTCCTCTGTCCGAGGAGGACTCTGCCTATTTCTTCTGCCGTTGATCCTGATCCATGCATTCTTGAATCCAGTTCCTGTCTGCTGCTGAGTCCAGTCTGGGGCTTTCCCAGGGCTTGCCCTGCAGTGTCTGGGGTGACGTGATTGTCATCAGGGGGAGCTCGTTATTGGTTTTGTATACATTTCATTGTTTTTCCTGTTATTATTATGATACATATATATGTATATATATTATATATTACTACATAAATTTTTTTGGTTTATTGCTATTTTTTCATTGAAACTGTTTTGATTTTTTCCAACCCATAAGTCTCTCCCTTTCCTCTTTCCCTTCCCTTTTGGGAAGGGAAAGGGTTAATAGAAAGCATCTGTTTAATAGCCAGCCCAGCCTTAAACCGTGACACTAAGTATCATATTAAAATTATGAATGTCAAATCTCTGCTCCTGATCCTCAGACTTTTTCTAATCCTTCTGCTGTTCTTACCCCTCTCTTGCACTGAAGCCCTCCCTGCCCCTGACGTAGCTTTTTAGTTTTAGGTCTGTTTCAGGGGATATGTAAGTGGGTTACTGTTTTGCTCTGTTTTGTGGTGGAGGATTTGGTTTAATAGTTGAAATAAAAGTTCTTTGGGGCATGGCCCATATTTCTGATTTCTCTTTTTACAGTGCATGGCGCTGCGGGTCTGTGTTACTGCACTGAATTTCCAGGCAGTACCACAGTATTACTAGAAAAACATTGTGGTTCACTTCCATTTTCCATGTAATTAACATTCCTAGTTGAATAGGTATTTAACAATATTGTATGCTCCAAATTCTGTATAAGGACTTTCAAGAAAAAGATCAAATAAATAGTATGGTATCTCTATCAATATTTATTACAGAAACTTGTGCATATGCTCAAGTACATATGTTACATATGTTACATATAGTGAAAGTGGGATCATCAAGTTCTGCTAATTAGTAGACAAGATGCTGCTCACATTAGTTTCATGAAAATTTTTAGTCTCTTTTTTTCACAGGTTATGCCATCTGGCTTCACATTTATTCGGTGCACAATTATCATTAACTTTTAATTCTTTTCATGTAGAAACTGCCTAAATTAACTCCTTTATTTCCTGTGTCTTCAAAATTGTTAGCCTAATTAAGAGCTCAGTTAGCAGAACACTGCATATTAATCACATGGCCTCTTTTAATAACATGCTAATTTATTAGGATAAAATAACACTGTAACACTTCAAGAAATGGAACTTCCATAGTGTTTCTGTTCATAACATCTGGATTTTCAGAATGATCAGCAGCTATCATCTCCCAGCATTCTTATTGAGTTAAATATGTGGCAACAGTGCTCAGTGAACAAAAATTTAATTTTCTTCATGGTAGTACCACTTTCAGTTTCTCTTTTTTGAGGCAGTGTCAGCTGCATAATATTAAGTCAGACCTCCTTCAGAAAGAGGACTTTCTGCTACTCTGTGGTTTAGTATGTCATTTTACTGGCAGAAATATGATTGTATGTATGCTTTTGAAATGTAGTTCCAAACCCTAAAAGCCTCCCTGGTTTCTAAGAGCAATAATCTATAAAATAAACGTAT
The DNA here is from genome assembly GCA_013398225.1 of Steatornis caripensis. Taxonomy (NCBI): domain Eukaryota; kingdom Metazoa; phylum Chordata; class Aves; order Caprimulgiformes; family Steatornithidae; genus Steatornis; species Steatornis caripensis. The sequence continues at coordinate 199,625 of VZSC01014169.1, read as the reverse complement.
TTCTAATGTCTATGTTGTTTAGTTAGACTTTACTATTGCAGATAATACTGGAAGTACATTATTTTAAAAAATCTCTTTTAGCATTATTAAGAACATTTATTACATTATTAATTCATCAGAATACTCACAGAAAGTCTGCTTTTCCTCTCCATTGCGTCTCCAACTCAGTAAGATAATGTGGTTGTGTGAATCGAATGGTTCCACCAAAAACAATTGACCCAGCCATGTTCTTGAACATACAGATATACTTTAAATACCCTGATATTTCAAGACTAGTTTATATATATATTGAACTGAAGTTGTCAAGAAAACTGAGTAATTGCACTGAGTGAACTGGTCATGAAACGTAATGCGACTTCTGAATGATGGAGGAGATCCTAAGAGTTTGTGAACTTTGCTTGGCAATAGCGTTGGTGTCACAAATTATGCTATGTTTTATGTACTCAGATATTTCTGAAAGCCCAACATTTTGCCTTAAAACTATTTAATATAATAGGACAAATGTATCTTTTAGTTAATGTTTGACTCAGCAAAAGATGGGCTGTTTTCAAGCCCTATTAATAAATTTCAACTTTAATGGATTCATTCTATGATTCCAGTCTTATTCTCCATGCTTGGAAGAGGCAATGCTTAAAGGCCCTCCTAACCGTCAAACACACGTCATATTTATGTGCCTTACATATAATTTCTCTGTTATCCTGAAGAGATAAAAGAGCAACCCACAAAAGCCTTTTAATTTTAAGAACCAGCTTTGTTAGGTTTCCTAAAAAACCCTCTTGTAAAACACAAGTAGTAGGTCCTGAAATTTGCCATAATAGTTCCAATATTGGAAAAGGATAGGGCGAAAGAATTTCTATTCTTAGCAGTATGATGCAGATCCCAGGCAAGATATTAAATGTTTCTTATGAGACTTGGTTAATCAGAAACAGGGAGAATATTATATAATTAATGTAGTCAGGTGGGGTTAATAGAAAGTAGATCTTGCTTGACAAAATTAATGTAATGTTGTACTTAAAAGCAGACAAGGGATGCTGGAAATCAATGTCCTATTTTTTTTTTTAGTACTTGACATTTTGATTAAAAATGAATGTGATACAAGTTTAAAATGGAATACTTTAGAGTAGAGGTTGGCTGATGGCTCCCAAGTTAATTCTAATGGGACGATAGGCACCAATGTGTGGTATTTTAAGTGGGACCCTGAAGGGATTGATTATGAACTGTTTAACATTTTTTTTTCAGGGATCTCGAGCAAAATATAAAATCAGTGGTTATGATGAAATGCTCAGAAAATGCAGTGCTGTTTAGCTAAAAAGAAGAGATTCTGAGGTGATCACATTCTGAAGTATGATAAGATAAACAACAATTTGACACTAGAATGCTATTTCATCTGTCAGTAAAACATAGTAGATGCAAGTGCTGAAAGTTCAACATGTTTTTCAGACCAATATCGGACTAGGTAGAACTTTAATGGTGCAGATAGTCTTGTGTTGGAAAAACTTCCTAGTGGCTATTGTGCTGATTCTCTGACATTGCATGATGCAACCTGCATGGATGGGTATGCATAAATGGGATTACACAACAGGAAAATCTCATGCTTTTCAAACTTCAAAAAAAGTTGAGACATTTCAAGATTTTATTGGGTTGCTATGCATACATACTGTAGAGCTCGTATAAGCTGAAAATCTCACTGACATGACTAGTATATTGGAATCCTAATTTTCAGGATTTTGTTAGAGCTATGACTTTACTTTCTGTTATTATGTCCATTCTGGCATAAAATAATACTTGCAAAGAAAATTACTTTTCTTACACTCTCTTCCCCTCTCCCCCACTTAGAAGGGTCTTTCATTTTTCTAAATGTAACACTCTTATACCTGTATTCTAAAACTGAAAAATCTGAGGAATGAGAAGTTCTAGGAGTCTTTGGCATTTGGATTATTATGTCCATTTTATTAAGTTTTCAAGATTTGCATTGCAGCTAATGCTAAGACCAAAGAATTTCAATGCCTATGAATATAAATTTTAAAGTAACTTGTAGCAGCAGTTACAATGCTTGTTGAATTTTGGCTACATTGTGCCCAATTTTAATATACCAAGGACCATGTGGTTAATCTAGTCAATTTTATAGGCTATCTAGGTTCTTGGCAATTTACATTCAGTAGCTTGATTAGTCCTTCCCCCCTCCCTGCCCCCCTTTCCTTCTGTACTGCATTGAGAAGGAATTCCAGAGCTTATCATAACTGCTGAGGGAAAAATACATATGTTTTCAGAAATGCCTTTGTGGATGCTTTTCCAGTGCTTTATTTGAGATGTTTGGCTTATGAAAATAATTCCTTTTGGAGAAAGAACTGAATATTTACCACATAAGGATTAGCATTTTCAGACTAAGGAATAATTTTTCAGTTTGCTTTGCTAATTTCCCATGCGACGTAATCTTGGTACATCACAACTAATGGATATCTAATGCCCAGTTGACCTTATTGAGCTAAGGACCTCTACTGCTTGTGCAGAGGAGAGAAAAGACAGAAAATTCATTGTTATGCTGCAGCACCTATGCTTTATGGTTTTGGTTGTATGATAAGAATGACAGAAACACCTCAAAGTCAAAAGACTTTGTTTTAAGGTAAAACTGTGATAAAGAGATGGGTTATAGGAGTGAGGTGAACGTGGGTGTTTTAGACTCACTTTAAAGCATGCAGAGTGATTCTGATTTAAGACACTAATTTTGTTGCTAGACAAGACCTTTCTCTTTGCTTAATGCTAATTTGCAGCAGCATTTTTGAGTCTGGACCCCTGGTGTTTCTCATGGCAATTCAGTCAATTAAACTCTAAGTTACTTCTGATTTATTATCAGATAGAAGCAGGGAAGAGAGAGAGTGAGTCTTCTACTTCTCTAATCACCTTTCCAATAGGTGCATGAATGCACTTACCTAAATAGTTTTGTCTTTTTGAGTGCCACATAATGAAAAAGCTTCGTTCTCGTTCTGTAAAATGCTATTAAGTAGATTGCAGCTATGTCATATAGCTAGTCAGATTGTCCATGCTTGGTGGAACTCAAAATCCTGCAAGATGGGGTTGTTACTCTGTCATTATCATCATATTGCTGTAGAAGCAGCTATCAGCATTTAATTAGTGATAGAAAGAGTATTATGGGTCCTGCTACTCATGGAAACGATTTTTATTCTTTCCAGTTTTTGGGTAGGAACAATCTGTTCTCTACACTTGCTTTAAATCAGTTTCAGTCTCCACTAGAGAGACTAGGATTTAATAGGAGAAAACATTGACAGGAAAGGTATATGGCAGATAAACCTGCAGCTGAGACAAATGTATAGCACAGAAACCGTAGAGAGTAAATGGGATGTCTTCAGCCCAAACTATTCAAGGTTGCTGTTGTTTGGTTTTGGTTATTTTTTTCCCCTTTCAGTTTCCCTGATATTAGTTACCTGGAAAGCAAACACTGAGATACAGTTAAAGAATATGTACTGTGTTGAGCATTAAGCAGCTTATTTTGAAGAAATTTGAATCTTAAGATCTAACCTTCTCTGAGAGTCTTGGGGATGTTTCCATGGCTAGGAAGATATCTAGGCTAGGAATGCAAGCGATAAGTTATGTAGGTGAGTTGCATGAGATGGAGAGTACTCTGCATATATGGCTGAAAATCTGAAAACTTGAGACAAAACACGTGGACATAAGTTGCCCAGTGTGCAAGCCTCTGCACCATCATTGTCTCTGGGCAATCCCCAGAGACATCCATCTGTGTTGTGTCTTTTAATAACTGTCTGCTATAACATCATAGTGTTAGCAAGAACAGTACTGCCTTTGGATGCATTGTTCTGCAAATGTTCAGTAGCCATTGAGAAAAGACTCAATGGGAATTCAAAATATTTCAAAGATACTACTTAAATATGAATTGTCCCTTGTTTCATCTGTTATCCATTATCTCTCCCCACATTGCACAAGAATTATACCACCATAGAATACCATCAAAAGAAAGTTTGGAGGTCCCTAGAAATGTTACTCTTGTAATGATGCTTCTCTTGTTCAGAAGGACCATTTTTGTCACCAATTTCCCCAGCTGCAGTGAGGAAGGGTCTTGAGACCTATTTTGGAGACCCAAGAGGACACAATGTTTTTCTGTTCATGGTAAGGGCTGTACAGCATTGTGTGAGTGTTATCTAGATAGTGTTTTAAAAACCTTGCCTCTTACTGTCTTGATTGGTGGCAATGTAATTCTCTAAGAGCTATTACAAGAAAATTATACCAAATAAAAAATTAGGAGTAAAATTCTATTGGACAAATTAACCTTGAGATCTGATATGTATGCTAAACTAGGGAAGGATATAGATAAATAGAATTAACATCTATGCAATTTTACAGCTGAAAAGGCAGTAAAAAACCCCAGATTTAGAAACAGATAAACACACATCTAATTGATAATGTGGAAGTAAATTGGTGATTATATCAACTACAGATAAATTAAATATCCAAGCCAATGAAACACCTATAGAAAGCAATTTTTCCACTTGGTGGAAGATTGCCTTCCTTTTCTTTGTGATCCACATCTTACAATGTCTCAACAACCTCAAATTATTAATTAAAGTTAATATTCATTATTTCCTTAAGGTCGTACAGAGAATAGATGTGCTGATTCTCTTAGAACTCCATAAATAATGCAGTGTACTTTGGGGACATTTTGCTGTATATTTTTCTTTAGCATATTGTCTTAGACTACTACATGCCCAAGTAAATAGTTGATTTATATGTAGTTTGGTTCAGGAAGCTGGAATGAGGCCTAGTAATTCTCTCTTTCAAAGAATTGGACAGAGGGTTATTCTGACTTTGAAGCAAGAGTTATGTGTCCATTATACATAACATTGGTGAAGAATAAGATAGCTGTCAGTCTGGATTATAATTCAAAGACATTTCTACAGAGCTGTTCATGTTAGTGTGTGACCTCTGTTGACTTCCTTTTCTCATTTCTGCTTGATGGCAATGCGAAGGAAAGAAAGGATGTTTGTTTATTTCTCACAGCAATGCTCCCAAACACAGGTCTTCAGGGTTGCATTTCTTTTTAAAGTAACTGTTTACAAAGCTTCAACAGTTATGTCTCAGTGTATTTTCGAGCTGTTATGATGCATTTAGTGACACTTCTCCTTTCATGGTTTAAGAATAACAGAAAATATGACTATTGTAATGTAAGATATTACTGAAAGGAAATAGTTAGCTGTGCAGTGACAAGACTGTGAGAGACGGTCATCCACCCTGGCAGCCCCTTCAGAGGGTGGCCAAATAGTGGAAAAATATGTTGAAGTAATCAAAACTTTTTTTCTTTTGTTACAGATTAGGCATGTGGATTTTCATGTATGATCTGCAATTCCTTTTAATGTCAACTTTAAGAGAAACAATTGTGGAAGTACATCAAGTTTCCATCCTTTACTAGTTAGCCAAATGTCTTGCTTTTGATCCTGTTGCAATTCATAGAACTGCTGGATTTGTTTTTGCTTTTTTCTGTAACAGGTAGAAAAAAAGATGTAGTATTAAGCTATTAGTAGTAGAATCGCTCCCAAATATGGTACATCATTCTAATTTAATAATTCAAATAATTCTTATACAACATATTTGAAATGTTTATTTTTTGTTCGATATTTGGTAAGAAAACAAAACAGAAATATTTGTCTTGAAAATATTTCTTCTACAGTTGTGTTGGTGTTTTTTTGGTTTAATTTTTTTGTTTTGTTTTATTTTTTCCCCCAACTACTGCCTCATTCGCTTCCCCACTTCTTGCAGGTGGACATGTCATGTGTGAATTCAAATATTACTTGGGTGTGAGAAATTGGGACATCTTTGGATTGTTGCTCCAGTTTTGTTTGTTTGACAGGATTCTGTCAGAACAACAATTCCTTAAAGTGAGTGCACCAAACAGATTTATAAATTTAAGATACAATTTATTGGGACAAAAGCTAAAATATGGTTGCTTTTGAAATAGGAATTCGGGTCTCTTGGGTGTTAAAGGTTAAACTGATGGATCCCTTCCTCGTCTTCACTTTCTAGTCCAACATCTTTCACTGACATTCTTGGTTGCAGTAAGCAATGTAGTCCTTGCTGGCTTCCCTGTGTGAAGTTTGTGTGGTTTTGGTGTGGTGTGGTTGTTTCCTTCCCTCCCCTCCTCTTTTTTTCTTTCTTTTTTTCTAGTCACCTCTAAGATATGTCTGGAATTATGCTCCTTTCTCTTTTTCAGGGTCTCCCACAGTACACCCCTGCAGGTTCCCAGCCTGCCTTCCGTAAGCTTTTGCCAGATGAAGGTGTTCAGTTGCTCTCCAAAACAATGTTTTTGCCCTCCACAAGCCTGCATTTGTCTGCATTAGCAGCAGCAAATGTAAGACAAATTGCCTTTCCCCTGCAGCTCAGCCATACTCACAAAATACAGCTTACAGTAAGAGATGAACAAATAAATGAAGAAGGCGCTATCCACCACAGCTCATGATGGCTTCTGTCCTGTTTCAGACACCTCAGAAACAGGAAGTCTGTTGGCTCAGTAGGAGATTATTAGGAATGAACAGGTGCTTAGAAACAGCAGAACTCTGGATGTTGGGCATGTAGTGAGAGGCCTGCTTTGCTGGATACCAATGCTCAAAAGCAAAGCAAGGCTGGAGACAGCTAGCCAAGAAGTTTGCCACTAAAATTATATTGCTGTGCATGTTTCACCAGATACTGCTTTGGAAAGAGGCTTTTCAGAATCACCAGATTATAGCTTGTTTTGACAATTGTTCAGTAAATACAGCTGCGGGCACTGTGCTAGTCAGTCAAGGAAACTGGGAGTGTGTGTTTGGAGGTGGAAAAAAAAGCAGCAGATATTGGGCTGTCCATACAAATGTGAAGCAGAAAAAGTGCCCTGAAGATACCTTCAGAATTCAGTCACACAAATACTTTAAATAAGGGAGAATAAAGGAGGAGGTTTTTAGTTTCTTTAAGCTTGGTTTAGAACTAGTCTGATTGTATATGTGTTAAAAATAAACCATGTAAACATAAAAGAACGTGGTAACAAGTAGAATTAGTGAAATAATTAATCAGAAAAAAGAAATCTAAATAGACCTTTGCAAAGTTTGTCAAAGCATTTAAACAGTTATGAAAACCTCACGTACATCTGAATGTTGGATTATCTCCAGAAGTAATTTTCATACAGTAAATTCTAGCTAACCTGCTATGAGAAGCTCAGCTTTTGTGGTTAAGGATCCAATTCCTTAGAAATCCTACATCTTCAGGTAGGAATAGTATGTGGATTTGAACATGTAGTCCATTTATTATGTCCCAAAACCATTTTAAATTAATACTAGGTTTCAAACATTCTCTTCTTTCCGCTCCCCTCCCTTCTCTTCAACTCTCTGTCTGAAGCTCTGAAGTCATAATTTAGTTAGGAAGATATTTCACTCTTTCTTTTACTGTAGCATTGCTTATCCTCCTCTGCTCAGGGTCCATTTGCAAAGATAGGGTATGACTTTTGGCTAATTAGATAGAAAAAAACCTAGTCAGCTAAACAGTATTCTGCTAATGACTCTGATTTGATAGGGCCTGAGCAGATTTTGTCCTTTTTCAGAGAAAACATGACCTTCCCCCCACTACCTAAGACAGTGTTCAAATCTCTGCATGAACTAATTTTCTACCTTATCTTTTCAATTTTTAATGCAGACCTATAACTTGTTAACGACAAATAACACATTATGCAAATTTCACACCCTACAGTGAGTAGCTTAGAATGTTGCTTTTGTTTTTAAATCTTAGATAGTTCTTTTTCTTCTTAATTGTCTATGTGTACGAATAATATTTTTTTACAGCACTCAGATAATATTTAAATTCATTAAGATGTAAGCAAAGATATTATGGAAGAAACTAAACAGTAGTAGGGTCCCAACACTTTGCATGTCAACAGTTTCTTTCCTTTACAAATTTATAACCAAATACAAGAGTGCAGTTCTTTCAGGCCTCTTTGTGTAAGGTTGTTCTCTTACAACTTCAGGGACTAAGATGATTTCCAATCCACTCCAATATTTTTACTCTTTCAAACAGAAAAGTTGTGTAGCAGAGGTCGGAATTACAGATCACTCAATACATATTTTGCACTCCAGAATGTTGTGTCTCTTGTTACTGGCTTCCATCCATGTTTTTGAGTGGACTTAGTAATATAGTAGAAAAGATAGAAGTGGGATTTATATTTACTGTCATGCCTCTGCTATGTATTTTGGATATTCTAAGGATGTATGACAAAATTCAAGACATACAAGCTGTTCAAAGAGAACAAAGGATATTTAAGGAGGTATTTTTGCAGAGGTTATTGCCCTGTGAGAATGGTGCCTCAATTTACTGTTCAAGTGCCTCCTTTCATTTAAAAAAAAGAAATCTATTATTTTAAGTTATTCTTGTACAAATATCACAGTGAAGCTTTAAGTGAAAGAAGATGATGAATAGGTAAAACCTCGAATATTACACTTTAGTGTTTGTTCACACAATGAAGTACATTACTTTTATGCTCTACCCTAATAGAGACAGAAAGCTTGGATCCTATTCTATTGCGTGTTAGTTTGCTGTCATTGCTAGTCCTGTTTAGCAGTTCATTCTCCTTTTCCAATCTGAAGAAAAATCTCGTTCTTTCTGTGCCACTTAAGTATTTTTTGTACTACTAGTATACATGATATAATGCAAAATGACAGCAAGGAATACCTTGGACTTTGACTGTGTTTGAGTGCTTCACTCACATGTTCTGCCTCTCATCTCTGAAGTAGAGATTATTCTGCATACTGTAGGACTGCAAAGTGAATGGTAGTACAGTGAGTTTCAATTCTATCTTTAGCATTTAAGCCAGTAGGTTGGTAGTTTACTTAAAGTCAGATTTNAGACAGAAAGCTTGGATCCTATTCTATTGCGTGTTAGTTTGCTGTCATTGCTAGTCCTGTTTAGCAGTTCATTCTCCTTTTCCAATCTGAAGAAAAATCTCGTTCTTTCTGTGCCACTTAAGTATTTTTTGTACTACTAGTATACATGATATAATGCAAAATGACAGCAAGGAATACCTTGGACTTTGACTGCGTTTGAGTGCTTCACTCACATGTTCTCCCTCTCATCTCTGAAGTAGAGATTATTCTGCATACTGTAGGACTGCAAAGTGAATGGTAGTACAGTGAGTTTCAATTCTATCTTCAGCATTTAAGCCAGTAGGTTGGTAGTTTACTTAAAGACAGATTTCATGGAATTATTATTTTAGTAAATGTACTTATCCCAAACATTCATAACATCTCCATATAGAGTATAATCAAGGCATATGACAAGTTCTCTTTGACTTAATAGGAGGTAGTTTATTAGATTCCAGTCAAGGATATGATGTTTTATACAGTCTGGCAAAGAATTTTGAAGGAAGTCCATCTGTGCCAGGCAGTACTTAGGTGAATTTGAGTGACCAATTTCCTTTATGGAATTGTTAAAACTAGTACACTTTTTAAACATCTTCATATAATCTACTTTGTGCAGTCTCAGAAAGATGTGTACACCCTCAAAAGGGTGAAAAATCCCACCGTTGAATGGACAGAATGCATGAACTTCTAGTCATCCAAAGTCGCACACCTCTAATTATTTACTTTAAATAAGGTTTGAGAAACTCTTCAGTCCTGATGTTTTTCCAGCTATGTCGGACCTCAGCATTTCTTCTTATTGCTGCAACAGTCTCTGTGGTCCAGAGATGTATTTCATGCCCTTCCCTGTTTAAGATTTAAAAACTTCTGCTGTTTTACAGTGGATACTTTCTTTTTAAGTTATGTGTATGTGTGTTGGTCAGTTTATCTTAATTTTTTAATCATTGACATTTACCATTGCACTGAACATAGTAGAGGCACTATTACTGCTTCACAAAGTTTGTAGTGTAAGTATTGACAAAGAGTAGTGTTAGGTAATCTAGCTGCAGATGGTCACAGATAGAATGCAGCATTTTTGATATAACAACATAACGACATATTACAAGCATGTAGCAATAACATGATTTATTTCGCAAAGTTGTCATGTATCAAGTGCTCATTGATCATCTATTCAAGGGAAGCATGATAACCACTCTGACCTAGAGTACATAGTTTTTCAAGTTTAGTAGTGCACTTCCCCAGCATTTTTTAAAAATGCCTGCATTTTATGATCATCTATCAGTATTTTAGAATAGTTGTAGTAGTAAATTTTATTTTCAAAAATAGTACAAAATCAAAGGAGGAGGAAAAGATTTGAAGTGGTCATCTTGCACAGCAGAGAGAAATGAATTCCAGACATACTAGTTGATATGCTAGAAAGTGGAAGAGTAAGAAATGAATAAGCTGTGAAGAGAGATGAGAATTTTTTGGGGGACGTCAGTAAGACGAAAAGAGGTACTGGCAATGTTGAAGTTGGGTAGGGTCCTGAAATTGTGGTACTAGCAAGATACAGTAGAAAACTTGGGCCCAGTAAATGATGTTGTCTAGCTAACGAACTGATAACAGCTGAAATTCTGGAATTTTGTTAGGCTGGAAAAACTGGGGAGAATAACTGGATGGAAATAGCATTAGAAAGCAGGCGATTTATTTTTTTTAAACAGTGTCAAGAAAGTCATTATGCATTTCAATAACTAAAGCTAAAATGATAATTTTTGTTCAGAACAGGGATCTCCATAAAGGGATGGCATAGATATGGTTATAATGATATAAGAAGGCTGGTATACTTCCCTCATTAGGAAAGACTGATTCTGTTTCTCTGTCTTTACAGTTTAAATATACACTTAAATAAATGCGTAGAACATTGGGGCTGCCATGAAAAGGTGGTGGTTGCTTATGTACAATGAACAAAGAGGAAGGAAATTTATACATCTAGAAATAACAATGTAGAACAGTTTCTTAATAGAAAAACTGTATGAACTTCATAAAACCACCTTAAATGGCTGTGTGTGAGAATATCTATAGTTTTACAACTAATCCATGAGCATACTTCTGAGAGATAAATGTCTTCAGCATTGCTCACAATAACTATGTTTCTTTCCTTGAAGTACTGCACAGTGACATTTTCTTGCTTACATATCAAAAGAAAACGTTTGTCTTGTGTTCTCTTATCAGTTTGTTTTTGGGAGTGCTCCAGAGGAAAAGCTTTTTCTGTTTCAAAAAAATAATATAATAAAAATGCAGTTAGTGTACTGTCTGTTAGAGAAAACAAGTTCTTCTGAAGTACACTGGCCCTTAATGATGTGTTTCTGTTGTCATGGAAATGGGGATTTTTTTAAAAGTAGGTTTATTTGTTCTACTTTTGCTTTTTATAGTCCTGCCTTCATAAGTTTAGTTTTGTACTGGCAGTGTTGTGCTTCATGAAAGAACAGACGTACTTCCTTTTATCATCCTTTTACTTCTCTTTTATGTCAATTAGAATTGGATGGCTAAAAGGCTGAGGAAGATACAAATACTGGCAGATATGAAGATACCAAGCACGTACTTCCCATATACTCACCATATAGAAACAGCCTTAGTCTGGCAGGAAAAAGAAGACATTATTGTAATGAAGCATGTATTTAAAAAGTTAAAAATTGCATTGAGCCAAATAATAGATACTGTTAGCACTTGTCTTTTCATACACATGTAAATTGCAGAGTTAAGTTATTGATGGAGGCCATGAAAACAGTCCCATTCTTGTTGTGTCTGTTCTGCATTGGCTGAACTGGAGATTTGCTGCCAAAAAAGGGTTTTGTGCTTGAAGACAGTTTCAGGTCATTTACAGTTCTTTCACAATGATTTTTCTGGATCTTGGTAAGAAAAATGACTCAAACATACATGTGGTTAAGTGCTTTTTACTGAATAATTAGAAAGGGAGAGTAATAAATTAATCCTTTGTGACTTCTGATGCTGGGAATCCCTGAGATCTCTCAGGGTCAGACAGACCTCTTCAAGGTGTCCATGACATGCTGCGCAGGATTCCCATCCACGTTGAGGTTCAACATAACTTACAACCTGCCATGCCTTTATAGTCTTCTTCCTCGCCATTAAATTTATCATTTAAAGATAGTCTTTTTCCTCACAATAAACACATTAATTTGTCATCTAATGAATGTGAAATGTCTGTGAAGGACAGGTCATAGTTGCTAGAACATCAGACAGGACCATCTGCACATCCTTCTATAACATCTGTACATCCTCCCCTAACACCTGCAAGCTACCATGACAGGACATAGCCCAGAGTCATTCAGCAGTCACTTCGGGTATCATATGGGTACTAGCTAAGGAGGCTTAGTTGCGTCAGCATATACCTCAGGATAACTAATTCCTCATGATGTCTTCAAGCATGGTTCCTGCTCTAACAGTTTTTCTGTACGTGTATCTTAAAATGAGCTGGAGAGTTGTAAGCATGTGATATCTATAAAAATAAGCAAATAAACATTTTTGTGCTGATTCAGAGAGAGAGAGAGAAAGCATGATTCAGACTGCACAATTTGAGCCTCTGCACCAAAGGTATGTATTACTTCTGAGAAAAGGAGGGAAATATTAAGAGATCACACTTCAGAAGCAAACTGTAAAATGTCTCTTCTTTCATGGGAGACTTTTTCTATTGCGTCTGCTGTTGGTTTTGCTCTAATGTGATAATTCATCCTTCCTTCCAAAGTTCATATTATAATGAAATATGTATGTAGTGAATGACAACTGCAGCGGAGCTCCTAAGAGGTAGATCTTGCAAACTTGAAATCACAAGTTACTATAGCCTGTTTCGAGGACAAAAAACATGAAGAAAAATCTGCTATTCATAGCAAATCCCATGTTTATCCATGCCAGCTTCCATCCATTCCCAAATATTTATATTAGGTGCTCACTGTGCTTCCAGTATAGTGAATTTCGGGAGTCTTTGTGCCTTCTGTGAGCGTTTAGGTTTTTTAGCTGTCCTGTTTGGTTTTTTCTAACGAGTTTCCTTTTTTACACAGTTCCTCATTTGAACTTAAATAAAACAATGGTTGATATTCTTTGTTCTTTTTCTCTGTCTTGTCATAGCTTTTTCTGTGTGTTGCTGTACGTACATTTCAGTGCTGTTTCACTGATTTTTTTTTTCCCTACATACTGATCTTAGTTTATCTGGGTAAACTATATTTACATTTGGATATGTGTAAATAGCTCTTTCTCTTTAAAAATAAAATGCTCAAAGGTGTGATATTTTGATCCCTATTATTATTACAGGTATCATAAATAATTGTTTAACAAATGAATAAGATATCTTGTTACTGCAGGGTAATTAGAAAAGGCACACTAGTAACTTAGTATTTTATTCAACTTGTCCTTCAAAAATTGATGTAGATCATTATTTCACACCTGAACATCTCCAATTACCTCTTTTAGGTACTGTAGATAAGTATGGAAAATATTTTTGAAATGGTTAGAAAATAGTTTTGAAGTAGATATGTATTCTTCTGGCGTACAATGTTAGCAGATGGATTCAGAAAGAAATAAAGAATCTTTATGTTTATAATGTATTGCACAATTAAGGAAAAAATGTTCAAGTTACTGTGACCCACACCTGAATTCTTAATAGTAAAACAAAAAAATCTTTTTTTCTTTGTGCTAGTAGGATAATTATAATAAGCGTAACACCACAAAAAAATTCCAGATTTTGTGTAGCCTGAATTTTCAATTATGATTATAGACCATTCTTTGAGACAGACCAGTAAAATTCTTTAGAATCTCTTATCAGAGTAAGTGTTGGCTTTAAAATTATTATATTTTCCCAAGGATTAGTGGAAAAGGAAGCTTATGATACTTCTGTTTGGTGAGATTTCTACAGTGTAGACTGCAATTCCTCCCTTGTTAATACACTAGCTTTTAATAGGTGCAAAGAAGACTTCAAGTGTCTGATATCTAAAAGGCCTATGTTTTATCTATTGTAAAGTAAAGGTGATAATTCAGTAAATGTGGTTTACTTTGATGTCAACTGTCAACAAATCAACAGCTTTCACTTTTTTGTGAGAACATAAGTGTTCTCACAAAAGCTCAATGCATTTGTGATTTAGATTTACTCACCGGAAGGCTGTGCTGCCATTCAGCGTGACCTGGACAGGCTGGAGAGTTGGGCGGAGAGGAACCTGATGAAGTTCAACAAGGGCAAGTGTAGGGTCTTGCACCTGGGGAGGAACAACACCATGTGCCAGTACAGGCTGGGGGTTGACTTGCTGGAGAGCAGCTCTGCGGAGAAGGACCTGGGAGTGCTGGTGGACAACAGGCTCACCATGAGCCAGCAGTGTGCCCTTGC
>VZSC01014169.1:170529-185063 GCA_013398225.1 Steatornis caripensis | reverse complement strand
GAGGAACTTCTTTACTGTGAGGGTGACAGAGCGCTGGAACAGGCTGCCCAGGGAGGTTGTGGAGTCTCCTTTTCTGGAGATATTCAAAACCCGCCTGGATGCATTCCTGTGCAACCTGCTCTAGGCTAACCTGCTTTAGCAGGGGCGTTGGACTAGATGATCTCTAGAGGTCCCTTCCAACCCCTACCATTCTATGATTCTATGATTCTAGTTTTTCAGATTAGGAAGATCCTCTAATCATGTTGTATTAAGAGATTGCAATTAAAATTTGTAAAGGAATCTTAGTTTAGTACCACACAAAATGTACCGCTTTAACAAAACTTTTTTTTTAATCTTTATTTTCCTCCACCTGTCTTGTTATCCTTATTACACAGAAACATTATATTGTATACTACTTTGATCCTTTCAAAGGTCCTAAGTATATAACAGAGATTAAAAAGGGGATTACAGGATCCAGGGAGTTTACTGAACCAGCATGATTAAACCAGTGCTCATGAAAGATATTTATAAACTGTTCTTTTGTAGCCTGTAATTCAACAGTCCATTCCAGTTATTCATTTAAAATATTTTTCTCTGATTTTCTAGGAATAAGGGGGTGGGGTGAGGGATGCAGTGCAGCACTTAATACATGTTCTGTTAGGACGTGATTTACACGCCTGTTGTTGCTGGGCATGCGTATTGCATTATTGAATATTTTGAAACTGATTAGAACTGCATAGGAGCATATATATGTGTGTGTTTTATTAGTGTACGTCTACATATACACGTGTATATATATGTGTATATATATGCACATATAAACTTATATAAAGCACACGTATATATTTATATATAGGTGCACTTCATCTCTGGAACTTCTCTCTCAAGTTAGACATATGCAATCTATTTTTTTTTCTTTTTTAAAAAAAACACCTTAAGTTTTGATTTTGGTTTTTTTTGTCATGACAGTTACTCGAAGAGAATGACAATGATGATGCTTGTTTTAGATTCCTTTCATTTGTCACATGTAGGCTATCAGGGACAGTGATGTATTGCTCATTAGGGGATATACTAAAGAGAGAAAATCTTGCTGGTAAGTTGTTAGAAGCACAGTTTAACTTCCATTATTTTACAGATTGAATATTTGTGATCTGTCAGTTTTAACAAATAAGCACAGGCAACTAAAATTGACCCTAGAATAAGCATTAAACATCTATGATTTTGTCCACTTCACAATTCTCCATAAACCTTGAGCTTTCTGTGCCAGCGGGAAGACCCACCGAGCAGCCTTTTGTTTATTTTGCTTTTTTACTGTACTGCTAATCTCCCTTTTATGGCTTGTTTTTCCCTCCTTATTCCCTTCAGAGCTTGGATGAAATGGGTGCAGTTGGAGAAAAGGCCAGTGGTTGCAAAAATGTAGCTGGCTTTGACACACGGACTCTACTGTAGTTTCTCTCTACACAGACCTTGAAGAAAAAGTCCACAGTGGGACATCTAAACTCGTTAGTAGCCAAATATTTACTGCCATTGCAAGGACATCTTCTTTGTTCAATTATTTTTTTCTTTCCCTAACTTACATTCCATAAAGCTCAGCTGAATCTTCCATAATATTCTACCTTAACAGTCACGAAAATTCTCTGAAGCAAAGTGACGTCCCTAGCAGCCTGCCTGTGCCTCCCGTGCAATTCCTGGTGCTTGGATGGTCTTAGATGCATAATTTTTATTAATGTTTCCATGAGGTTACCAAGAAGCCATAATGTGCTGCTCGTCTCATGAGAAAATCATTGCTATAAATTAGACAGTCTCAAAATTGTTTACATTCTTTGTTTTGAAATGTGTATAGTAATATAATAATTTTACAGTTCTAAAAAGCAAAAATTTTAAAAATCAGAGCACCTTTCATGTCTGTGTTTCCTAAGTTCCTATTGAGAATAAATAACTCCTTCAGCTCTATGTAAGATCATCAGAATTTTTCCCATTGACTTCTGTTTTAAAATCTAGTATGCATCGTTCATACAGTTATATTTTGCATTCATTTTATTTCACATAATTTTTCACTCCATAGTGTGTAAAGCCAAGCATTAGTAATTCCCGATTTATTATTCTTATGTCTTGAGATGTTCAAAAGTCTTAACTGCAAAGACTAATCTATGTTAAATGATATGTGAACAAAGCGTCTAAACTACGACTCGTACAATAATAGAGAGCTTCAACTGACTTCGGTATTGCAGGTGGTCTATTGGGTAGCTTACTATTCTGTGGTTTGTGTGCTGTATGTGTGCAGTAACTTGGCTATTTCTTCTGTGTTGTGATTCATGTGGAGAAACTGTAGAACCTGAAGTGGAAAGCAGAAGAAATGGATGAGTTTATAAAGATGCCCCATCACTAAGTGTAAATCAACTCCTCCGAGTCTTGTAGGCAGGCAGGGTGTGGGTAACAAATAGTGAACATTGGGGTGAGATTCAGAGGATAATTGTGGTTTAATGCTGCCTTGAATTTTGGTGCTTACACTTGCACACACTGAACTGTGGTGGAAGTGAGTGAGCATGAGTTCAGTTGTAAGAATGCAGTGCTTGCTTTCCCTGTGAAGCAGTATCTCCTATGGGAAGATGCTGTTTCCCCAATAGGAATGGTCAAACTCTTCCTTCTCTCTGATAACTAGAAGCAAGATATGACTGGTAGCGAGAACCATTTTGAAAAAAGGTGAATTCTTGTCTGGGTTTTTATCTTCCCTCCTCCATCTTTCTTTCCATACTATTATGTTTATTTGTTCTTGTTACTTTAATTGTATGTTGTGTGTGTTTCTGTCACGTGTTGTTCTTGCCCAGCTGCCTTCTCAGCTCCTAACTTAGAGGTAAATGTAGTCCTTGTCAAGACAAATGGTTAGACCAAGTACAACCTTGTGATATCACCAAAACAGGTGCTTTCAGAAATGTCTCAAACTTTGAACACGAGAGAGAGTTTACAGCGCCAAAGGGAAACTTGAATACTTTAATAGACTGATACCTAGACTAGCATGCTTTCACAGACTAATGGAACAGAGGCACACAGGGAGATGTACGTACACATGTGGGGCAAATAAGGTCTTTAATCCCAGTGTGTTAGCAACTTAACTCCAAAAGACTCATGGGAAGGGAGGAAAGAGCTAAGATGTTGGCTGTAACTAATTCTTACATATACCGGACCTCTAAATTTTGTAGAATTTTATAAAATTTGTTTTGAATGAACACTTTGGTGTACAAGGACCACAGAAGTCAAGGGAATCTCAGAGCACATCAGCAAACATAATTACAGCTTTAATTAAGTGATTTAAAAACCAGAAGGGACTAGCATGGTCATCTAGTCCAAACTCCTACATAATGTGGGAATTAATCAGAGAATTCCAATGACCTAATTAAACTAAAGTATAACTAAGAAAATATCAGATCTTGATTTTAATTTTTTTTGTGTTCAAGAATCCAGTCTTGCCAAATTTCTCTACTATTTTGAAGAAAATCTTGAATGTAATTTCTGTCCTGAAATTCTCCAGTTTCGAATTCAAGCAATATTGACTTAATATGAACAGCTTTCAATTAGGTATGTTTCCTTGTAGATACTTTGATGTAATGCTGATATTCCTCAACTTTTTTCTTAAATTTACTGAACACTTTGAGGTTTTAAATTGAAAGAATGTTTTTCCTTAACCATGTCTGTGGCCCTTTTGTGAAGTAGCATTTTTTTAGCAGCATCTTTGCATTGATGGCATCAAAAACTATATAGAATATTGGGCTTTAAATATACTCATAGGGTTAGAGTTGAGACTTAGAGTGTCCATGTGGAGAATCTAGCCATACAATTTAGAATCCCTTTTGTATAAATATGGTATTGGGAATCTCCCTGAATTTTACTGTCTGTCATTCATGTTCAGCTGACTGTCCTCCATTATTCCCTCCACTTTCAGAGTTAAAGCTTACCAGTTGAGGAACAGTATCCTTTAGGGATATAGCCAACTACTTTTATTCCCGAAGGTATTAATTCACACTTGGATTGTTAAAAAAGGCATGATTTTGTTATTTTTAGTTAGGAAAATTATTGAAGTTCTTCAGAATTTTAGAGAGCTAGTATTGGCAGTGTTAACTCTTTTTAACTTGAAAAATTTTACTTTTCAGTAAAGTTTTACTTTTGAAAATACTAATTGTGAAACATATCTAGTCAGACTGAAGGTTTTAAGTTACAGATAATACTTACAATAGCTACAGATAATAGTCTGGAAGTATATTAAGATTGGTATTATGAATCAGAGGTCCTATTAATCAGTTTTATTATCTTTCTCTTCTTGATTAATACAGTGTATATGAAATAAGTATTTGAGTACTGAGAGGAACAAATTGGTATCTCTTGTATTTTAAGGCTACATGTCATACACAGTGGTGAAAGATTTTCTAAGTGAAGAAATTTTTTTTAAGCAGATGAGAATTTAGCAGAGGTTAATTTTCTGAACATAATAATGATGTTAGTGATTATTAGTACAGAATATAAGGAGACTATATGCGAAGAGGTCCCCTTCACACTCTTCTCTTCAATAAAATCCCTGTTGCTAGAAGTGTTAAATTATAGAAGGTTGTAGAAAGAAATGAGAATAAATTGAGGTCTTTAAAGAAAGGTTGTCCATTACATTTCTGTCATATGTAACATCCTGGCTTTAGCATAAAGAGGATTGTAATAACCTCTCAAACCCCTTTTTTAGTATTCTGTGTTTGTATAGAACTTCTTTTTTTCTCTGCTTAGCAAACAATAATTTATATTATTAGTTAGAATGCAAATACTTCTTTTAAGTAGTAATAGACTCACGTGCATTGGGTGAAGACCTGTTCTGAAATGTCTTTAGGTTATATGATCATCCTGCTATTTCTTTGATAACTGCCTGTTTAAAACTGATTCTTTGTTGCTCTAGAATAATGTAATTTCCTCAGTAAAGTAATTTTTGGGAATTAGTAGAACTATACACAATCCCATCTTTGGGATGAGCAACAATATTCTACCAGTGTTCCATCTGACTTTCTGCTTCCTTCCTTCCTCTCTTAACATTCCACCTCCCCACTAATTTGGATAACTTCTTATGTCATTAATCATTTCTCCTTTCCCTGGACACTTATGTGAATGTCTGGCATGAGTTAAACTCTGTGATGGACCATGTGCTGTTTGTTTATTTTTTTTAAGTATCTTGTTAAGTTGTAAATAAGAAATACACATCCCAGAACAAGCAATTAGATGTATTTTGGAAGTCTTAAACCTTCTCAATGCTTTCTCTAACCTTACTCTGTTGGAATATTCCAAAGATTAAATATCTTGTGCTATCATTTTATATTTATATTTATATTTTGAATATAGAATATAAATATTAATTGTGGAGCAGTCAAAACATCAAATTTGATCATCCAATTTTAAGTTTTCTGTGAGCCTTTGACAGATTTCCATAACATGCTGCCTAATTTTCATGAAATAATTACTACATGTGCATATATATTTTGGTGAGTTCAGGAGCGAGCTTTTAAAGTAAATGTCCGAGTTTTCCCCACCTGCTGTATTTGGGTTTGCATCACAGAATATTCTCTAAGAATATAAATTGTTTTTCATATAATGAAATGAGAATACACGTTTTAGGACTGCACTTTATGCCACCCCAACCCCTAAACATCAGTCTGTCTGTGGGACCTGACAGGCATTCCTCCAAAGTGAATTCCCCTGAAATACAAAGAACAGATACTGCTTCACTCTCCAGATCCATCACAACTTGTTCATGCAGTTGTAGGCAAAGTGTTGCAATGTAGCTGAGGTAATTCGAGCTGGCTCTTGATTTTTCTTGCTCAGTCTTTGAGGTAGTAGTATTAGCAACATAAATAACACATGTTTTCATGTGTTGATCAAGACATCATTGCTCCACAACATTATCATTATTATGTAGTTGAAAATCAATAGGATTGAAGGATGGAGCGGTAAACTGATTTGAAGGCCATACAAAACTGGGAGTAAAAGTCAGGTGTCTTGTCATGCTGTTTAAAGCTGTAAGTGCTCGACTACATTTCATAATATCATAATGGATACCGGGGGATCTGTTAATGTCATCAGCTTCCAATTATTCTCTTGATTAACTGTTTATTTAGTCTCATTATACAGCTGGATGTTCTGTCTTGCCTTGCCATTTACAATTGGCATAGTTGTCCAATGATCACTTGCACCAATAATCTCATCATACATTAAGAGGGAATTTTAGACAGTTGTATGTAGTTCCTACTAAAATAGTTTCCTTCTGTGCCAGAAGTGTGCCCAGAAAGGGAAGGTTAGCAGCTTGGGTAGTTCCTGGGTATGGCTTTAAAGCAGCCTGTGTATCACTGGTGGTAAACATCTTGCACTGTATGCTGAAGAAAGCAAGCCTCTATGGTTGCTGCTTAGAAAATAATAAAGTTGGAATTTTCTGGTTTTGCTTGTTACTTTTCTTAACATTTACAGAGCTTTTCTGTTGTTTGATTTTAGGTTTAACACCTATTAATAATTTCATTTTGTAAGATCTTTGAAACAGGTTTTAAAGGACCATCTAGGAGGCAGTTTTCTATTTCAACATTAATTGGTTAATAAAATGAAGGAAGCTGACGAAATATTTCACATTCTCTCGCTTGCACACACTCACACACAATCTGTGAATGGACGACCAGTTAATAGCACCTGAAACTATATCAAAGTCCTCTTAAGAAGGAGCTTCAAAACTTGCGTAGTTTGGAGGAGTTAATGTTTAACAGGAGGAGATGTTAGGACCCTTATGACAATAATATTTACACAGAAACATAGATTATTGCAAAGGATAGAGGGGAAGCTCAAAGCCATTGTTTGGCAATGCTATACTTCGCTTCACCAGTTACTGTGATTTCATCTCAACCTCTGACATGAGTGTAGGCTTTTCAGGAAGTTAAAAATCCTACCATTAAAGTTAAGGTGTGTGTGAACCTGATGTGAGAATTACCAGAGTGGGGACTAAACCAAGGATTCACTCAGCCCGACATCTCGTAGGTTTGTGTTCAAAAGCAGACTGTCTTGGAAGGAGTATAAGAAAAAGATAAAACTTTTCCACAAAACATTCCTCTCTTCTCCAATAATTTGCACATGAGGGATCTCCTGATCCAGAAGTGCATCTTCATAGCCATGAATATTTGTCATTCAGATTCTCCTTGCTCTCTTGGTTTCCCTTCTCCCCAACCCCGCCAAGACACAGCCGTAACAAGTTCTACAGCTTAGCTACATGTTGTGTACTGTGCCTTTGTTTTTTTCTGAGCCTGCTATCTTTGCAGCCTTCTCCCTTTATTAAACAAGTTGTTTCTTATTCACCTTTTCTATGCCACTCATGATTGTACAATCTTTCTTGTATCCTCTCCCAGTTATGTCTTTCCAGCCCTTTTTTTTTTTTTGGATGGGGTTGGGGATAGGGTGGGAGGGGATGCTTTTTATATTTGAAACAAAGTTTGTATGATTATTTCAAGGAACAAGACCATTTTGTTTCATAAGCAACCTATAGATTTCTTAGGTGCAAACATCACTGTTAAAGACCTTAGTTATCTCAAATATTTGGTGTTGTCAAGAAAAAAACCTTAGAAGCAATTGCTACCCCAACTAAAATATTTGCCAGACGCTTTTTTAAATATGAAGACTTATTAATGTTTGTGCAAGGAAATACCTTGAAAAGAAAGTGTAGCAGGGGAGACATAAACAGGAGCTTTTCTATTTTAAAGGAAATATGCCTTTTTTCTAAAATCTTACTGAAGGAATTGTTCCTAGTAAGATGAAAGACAGATGCTGTGACATTGCAGCACTTCCATGTGTATAGGTGGTCTCAATGTGTTAATTTTAAAATGATTAATTAGATCTGAGAACTAAAACAACTGATCATTGTTCTTCAATTATTTGTGAAAACGGAGCCTTGGAAAGTGAATTAAAAAAAAAGGTGTAGGAAATGTATTGGGTAAGTAAATATACATTCAGTTATTTAATTATATATGCAAATTTAACTTCATGTATAAAAATTATTCTGGTATGTACGAGATTTGATCAGATTTATATACAAACAGTATTTGAAAAACAAACACGCAAACTCCCCAAAACCAAAAAACCCCAACAGACATAAAAATCTTTCCTTTTTCCTTTGGTGAATTAAAAGGCAGCACTAGGTCAATCTATTCGGATAGCATGAATTAAATGTACGAGCTGTTTATCATTTATATGTAAACATAAATTTTCAGCCATAGTAGTTCTGATTTGTGGGTAAGTTTTTGTCACTTTTTTCCCCAGAAGGATGGGAAGTGAAAACAATTTTAAAAATTTAACTGGTGTTCTGATTGCACTTTTAGTGAAATAATGAAGTCTTAAAATGATGTTATGTTATTCTGTAGACTAAGGTACAAAAATGCTAATTTATTGCTAGACTGCAGCATTCAATTTGCATTCCAAATCAGACTGCAGAGCTCCCCAAATGAGTGGGTGCCCTCAAAGTGTATTTAACCTATGCTTTTCCTGAGTGTTTCTACGTGCTCCCTCATATACATACCCACATGTGGTGCTTCACCATTTTAAGAAGGTCCAGTTTTTTTAATAGGGGTTTGAAATGTACAGCTAATTTTGGATATTAGCAATCGGAAAAAGAATTGATGCAAATACTGTTTTAAATCTCTGAATTGCCCCTAAATTCCTGTTTACTGTGGCAAACAGATAATGCGTATAGTGCGTATAATTTGCAGAGATTAATGGTGTGTATTAAATTGTTCTTGTATGTGTGCATAAACACACAGTTGCATAAAAAATGGTAGTTCTAAAGATGTTTTCTAGAATATGTATATTTGTTGGTAGTTCCAGATGATACAGATACATAAAAAGGAGGGAAATGAAGAGTCATATTATTCTTAAATGTGCTGATACAGGAGGAGGGGGAAAGGGGGAGGGAGAGAGAGAAAGACGAGGAATACAGCATAAAGAAGGCACAGGCATCTGGGCTTTCCCACTTCAGTAGCAGATAGGGGGAATTATGGGTTGGTGGTCTGCTTCCCGTTAGGAGGACACCCCTCCATCTGTTTTCAGTACAGCCTGTTTCCAATTTAAAACACAGAATTCAATACAAACCTCAATTTCTTTTCTCCATTTTATATGCAAAGTGAGGCTTATGAATTGGTGTCATTGCCATAAGGGCTCGGACCAAATTTCCCCCCAAAACTCACAGGCTTTTCATTTGAATACCTGCTTACAGTGGTACACAATGGGCAGCTTTGAGAAGAAAAATTGATAATCTTCACGGAAGAGTAATTTGAATGAAATTACAGTTGACAGCCTGTCTCCAAGCAAACAAGGAGAGTGAGGGAGCCTTAGCTAAGCTCTGAGGACTTGCCTAAGCCTCTGCTGTTGGAGCTTCCCAGGGAAAAAAAAAATCCACACTTTTTTCCTACATCTGACTGAAGCTTTTGATTAATTCTCTGTAGCTGTTTCTAGTGAAGAAAGGTAGCCATGGAAGAGAATATGGAAGAGGGACAAACACAGAAAGGTATTGTTTTAAAATTGCTTTCTCTTTGTAAGGGCATAATTATTTTGCAGTTCCTTATTTGCTTTAGCAACGTGCTGTAAGGTTAGTGAATATCCTTATGTGGCAGATGGGGAAAGATTTCTTTTTTTCATATCGTTTACTTCATTTGTCTCTCTGCAATAGCACCTAGCATTAATATAGTGATTGTCATCTGATATCTAGCATTAAAATAATCTAAATAGTGAATTTTATGTCTATACTAATAGTATTGCAAGCATTTAATGCAGTCTGCATCCCAGACCAGTCTTTGTTAACCTTCATTTATTTCATGTTTTCATGCTTGTCTGGCTCGGTCAAGGGAGTCTAGTGTGAACTATGAGAGAGCTACTCACACAATATTTGGAGCCGGTTGCAGTTGGATATCTAACAATGTAACCAGTATTTACACCTTGTATGAGAGTCTAGATTGAACAAAGGCATGAGGTGTATCTTGTATATATTTAGGCAGTATTGAAATTTCCCTCTGCCTTTTTTCCACTTTTGTTTTGCAATGTATTGAAGCAGCCTTGCTATAGTTTTGATATTTGCATTGTACAGATCTCTGTTTTGCTGAAATTGATTCTGCATGTTGCAGCTGAAATTGCTTTAGTAAGATGTACACAGCATATTCAGAACACTTCTGTTCCACTGTTTCTGGTCAAGTTGAAAATAACTGAATGTTGTGGGATGTGTTAGCATTTAAAGGTGCAATTTAAAATTATTGCAGACTGTTTATTAATTTGTGAATCTCTGAGAAATTTAGTGGTTTTAGTCTTAAGTCTATTCCGTACTTGCGACATTACAGTAGTGAAAGGTTTCTTTATTTTACTTTACTGCAAGCGCAAAGGATAATCCTAGTGAATATTTGCCACATTAAATAATGTATACTTCTTATTTAGCATTTATTCTTGAATTCATTTACATTTTTGAAGAGAATTTGGGAACTGGCCAAAGCATTTAATATAAATTGCCTGTAAAGGCGTGTTTTTCTGCACTGATGCCATATTCTGTTTTTCTGCTCCCTGATCAATCTGCTTTCTACATGTAAATGTCATGCTTTCTCATTGTAAGTGACCCATTTATACAGAACGCAGCTGTGAATTGTTTATGGTCTTGAGTTGATCTAGATGCACAGTAGATAGTCTTGAAAAGACTAAAGGAGGATGTGTGTACCCCCTCTGAGTGTATACGTACTTACGTTTCTCAATAAAGAGATTAGTATCTGGTTGGTGATTTCAGCAGTTTCTTTAGTTGAATTTTATTATTTGCAAATGGCAGAAATAATGGGAATGTACAAGAGTTTGGTTTGTTTTTTTTAAATGTGAAATCAATACTTTTATTGTATGGTTCAAATTATTTAGTGTGCTTTACATTTAGAAAACGAAGACATGTTTTTTTTGAAGTCTGAAATGCATTTTTTTCCTTAAGTGAATTGAACATCTTGACCATTGAATCAAAAGACTTGATTGTTACTGAATGATATCGCCTGAAGAAATAGTGTGAAATTCTAAATCCCTAAATTCTTATTAGAGAGGAAAAAAAACAGAGAAAAAACTGAATCATTTTGTATATTAAAAGAACGTGTTGCTATTAATAAAATGTGTCCTCATTGTTCATATGATAAGCAGTTGAATGACCAACAGCCACTCGAAATGGTGTGATTAATAGTGTGATCACAACAGCTAACACTGCTTACCCCCCACCCCCTATTTACAATGCCATGTGTTCAGCCCTTTTTCCCTTTAGTGGTACCCAGCTGTCATCACAGACAGTGACAGGAGACTGTTAAGAGCTCACAAATTATATGTATATTTCCTTACTTTTGTGGAAGGGTATGCTGCTTAGTTGCTGTGACCATACCTGCAAACCTGTCATGTTCCCACTTCAGATTATGACAACTTTTAAAATGTGTTTGGAGTTTAAAGAAAACTCACAATTCAGGAGGAAAAAGAGAAAATATTTTCTTTTTTGAATTTTTTGGGGTGCTTGAATGCAGTTATTGGAATTATAGCAAAGTATAGGGATGATTATGGAGTCATGGATCTCTTTCAGGTTTGCACTTTGCATTTGAAAGATATTGACACTTATTAGTATGACTTGATACTTCTCTTTCATAGTACCTGGTGGTTTTGCTTTCATCTAGCATGATCTATCTATTATGTGTTTAACTGATATCCGTAGTATAGTTCCAGGTCATCTGGACTAGTTTTTCAAACTGTAGTGTCCCAGCAAATGTAATTGTGATTCATATATTCCAATTTTTGTCCTCCTGCCATCTTGAGTGGAATTATGTCTTGCTTTTTCTCCTCTGCTTTCTACAAAAATCAATGGGAGTATAAATTGTCACTGCTTATCAACTCCTGTGCTCTCACAGCAGATTCTTCGAACCTCCCACTGAACAGCATTACGTCTTGCTAGCAGCCATGATAGAAGTGAATAGTTTCATATCAACGCATTTCATAAATACGATAGCTCTAATAAGAGGCTTGCAGATTTGGAATTCTTGTTATTTTAGAGAATTTTATGCAATAAGGTACTGATAAGTGCAGACATAATTCTTACCGTAGTGGTTCTAAATAATAATCTTCTGCCTTACACAATCTCTGTACTTTCTCGTGTTTAACACTTATGATTTATTTATGGCTGTTTCTTGGAAAATTGTCAGCAAGGAAATATATTACATCTGTTTTCTGAAAATAATGAATTGCTAGAAACTGTATAGTTCAAAGTAATGGACATCTTCTCTCCTCCCTGCCCCCCACCTCCTTTTCTTTCTATTGGTCTTAGAAAGTGAGGTTTCCTTGGCTCAGTACCCTTAATATGACAAATTGAGATAATGCTGTTATCCAGCAGTTTTCATATGTAGAGCTGTAAAAATTGAAACCAAGAAGAATTTATATTAATTCATTTTCTGTTCTAGAGTATTAGAAGATTTTATTTCCACCCCGCCCTTTTTTTTCCTCGATACCACATTTCCTTCACTTGAAAGCCAGTACAGACTGGGGAGGATGTTTCAAAGGTATTTGCTACACAGCTCTCTGTAGCTGTCCAAGAAATGGAAGTGTGTAGAAAGTCTGGCTGAAATGCAAGCTACATGCAAACGTTAAAATATATTCTAACAAAGTAAAAACTCATAACATCTCAGAAATATCAACTTGTTCACAATTTCCATAATACTGACATTATGCTACATGCCTAGAACTGTAATGTACTAAGAGCTTTGATTGCAAATTTGCTGTCTACCAAACCCAGGATAACTAAGGCCTGTAACTTATCTGACTGGTTTATTTTTCAAAAACAATCAGCTCCACTTGTAAGCAGAAGTTTCACTGATGTCTTTAGGGATGCATGCTAATTTTGAAAACCTCATGCATAAATTTGCATGTGTCAGTGGTAGATCTCAACTGCCAGTGTTTGAAACACAATGACGTCAAAGTGTTAGCTTTGCTATGTGGAAAAATATACTGATCCAGTCCCTGCAGAGCAGGTCTTCCCTCTGTGAAAGCATTAAGATGTCCCCAGCCCCAGTTATTTGTCCCAACAGACCACTTTTCACAGGGCAGGCACTGCAATTCTTTGCATTGTGTGGGACTTGGCAGAGTGGAGTTTAGGATTATTCTTACCACATACCTATTTCAGAAAAAAGAAACATTCTGTAGCACAGCAAGATATACCGCTTGCACTATATTGAAGATAAATGTGCCTTTTTTACGGTTCATCCATAACTTCATTTTGTAGTTTGAAGTTGTTTATAAAATAAACTCTTGGGAATGGATAGAGCATCTGTGTTTGTACAGCAGCAAACATGATGAAGAGCTAAATTTACTTAAGTTCTCTTGGCTGTAGTATGCCTAACAAACATAGATAAGGTTCCACTGGTAGGATAGAAGAAAAAAACTTTAAAAATATATTATTGTAACAAGAAATGATTGAATACTAGAAAATAAATAGTGTTAGTATTCGAGCTGCGTTAGCAATTTAAGTGAATCTGCAGCCTCTTATCAAAGCTTTTTTGTTTGTTTCACAGCATGCCAGTAAAGGAGAGCTATAAGCAGAGTTTTAGAAGAAAGTCATAGTCTAGGATGCTATCAGTAATATGTACACACAGCCTCTGCTTCTGCAGCCATGACAGGTTGAATTGTTTCCTCTTACTTCAGTACTTTTTGGAAAATGGCAGACTCTCAGTAGGATACTATAGACTAGATGAAAGTGATGATTTTTATTTCACGTTACGAAATAAACCAACATTCAAATAGCCAAAACACTGCCGGTACCCTTTACAAGTTGGTCTTCTAAACCTTTTTATTTACCTCTTAAAGGGAACAGTTGTCCAGTTTCTCATTTGACTATTGCTAGTTGCTTAAAATAAAAATGAGCAAATCTCAGTATTTTGCACTTTAATTTTTTTGGATGACTATACTTGTAAATGAAGCCAGGGACATATTTTCTATTCTTTAATATTGACCACACCAAGTGTAAGCCATGCTTATATCTTCAGTTAGATCCTCTTTATGTTGTTAGTACTATGTCTAGTCTTATAGGACCTCTGAAGTACAATCAGGTTTGTGCATAATTTGGAAATAGTTTTGCTCACTGATACTCTTCATACAAAACCTGGATTTGCAATGCTTGATTCTTCAAGAAAACATGATGGGCAGAGGTCAATCCCTATTTCCTTTGGGAATACATTTTCAATTCTACTCTTAGTTCCCAAACTTGTGTTCAGATTGAATTTTTACAAGTTCCTTCAGAGTGGAATGGTCTTAGATTTCATTGTGTTTATTTGCTGCCTGTTCTTAAAAAAAACTCACTTGACAATCACAAAGTCACTAACAGAGTAAATAATTTTCCTTCTTAATCAATGTTAAATATGGAAGTAAATTTTAGCATCTGGCAAAGAATTTCACTGTATTTCCTGCTTAATACTCCGTAGTAGTTAATCAATAAGGTTTATTAAAGAAAAATGCAATACATTCAATAT
>VZSC01014169.1:138713-164732 GCA_013398225.1 Steatornis caripensis | reverse complement strand
TACGTATAAATGAGAATGAAACT
Organism: Steatornis caripensis; assembly: GCA_013398225.1. NCBI lineage: Eukaryota > Metazoa > Chordata > Aves > Caprimulgiformes > Steatornithidae > Steatornis > Steatornis caripensis. The sequence goes on along the minus strand of VZSC01014169.1, from coordinate 164,709 downwards.
AAATGTCTGAAATTGCCTTGAGAAAGAGACCATTGACTACTGGCCACTGTGTTGTTCATAAAGGTATTCAATTATATTATTGAATGTTGTATTATTGATTTATAAACTGGATAGTTTTAGTGTGAAATGCTTCCCACTTAACATGATTTGCCTTTGTTCATGACTTGTTGATAACCTGCTTTTATATAGGAAAGGAACTTACATGTCTAGCTGAATGCCATAAATATGGTGAATTACTTTATCATTAAATAGTGTTGAATATATAAAATACTTTTTCGAGTGGTTGTGATGCTTCAATATAGCAGTACAATTGTCTTCAGAGACTTCTTAGCCTCCTAATTTCTTACTCAGAGGTTGACCGCTACTTCTGATCAACAAACACTTTCAACATTATAAATAAGCACAACCATGCTTTCACCACTACCTTTCTCTTAGTTGTAGCTTGCAGTTCCTTATAAAAACCTGCAGATTCTATTTGGTGGTTCTCATGTTATTCAAAAGCATCTTATTGCCATGTTACTTAACTAGATGGCTGAACTAGATTGAAATGAAACGGTATCTTGTTTTCCAAGTGTTCATAATTACCTTGAGATTTACTCCTGTGAGCCATAAAACTTTTCTTCTATTTAGTCTTGACTGTATTTTCTATATAATACTTCCCTTTTGCTGGAAAATTCATAGTTCTAGTGGAATATTAAAGACTACTTTGATTCACACTACCCACCAATGTTATAGAAATGGGTAGAATTTGCTTGTAAAGTCATATATTCCCCTGATTTTAGGGTCATATAGTGCTTCTAAAATCATAGACGTAAGTAACTTAAAAATCTGGAAAATCAATATCCAAGGCTCTGATCCTGCAAAGACATGTGTATGTAATTGATGTCATGCACTGTGAGTAATTTCATTGGTTTTACACCAATTATTCACATAAGCAAAAAAGAAGCACATGCAATCTTTAAGATTAAGACCCAACAGTGCCATGGAGTAATTTGCATGCAGCCATCAGGTTTTTGACAGGAAATCTGTGAGAAGATATGATGATGCAACTTAATAGGGTCTGAGAGGAGACTGGAAGGAAGGTTGAATGGAGTTCAAAGGTTTTCATTTGTGTTTTCTCTTTGAATTGCTAGAATTTGGATTCACTCTTGGGCAGGCTAAACTGGACTTCCTAGTGGTAATGAAATGTTTTGCTGGTGTGTCTTGTTCACATGCTTATGATTGTCAAAGCCGATCATAAAATTTGCTGTGCAGGTGGAATTTTCCCTAAGACAGGCTACTAGTGACCTTCTTTTTACCTTTTCTCTGCAACATGGTCATAGTCTGCTTTCTAAGATTATCTGGGAGTTCAAATTCCTGCTGCTAGCGTGAGGAATTACACTTGTGTTGTCCTTCTTGCTGCCCTCTTGTAATGAACTATAGGTGAGACTTTTGGTCTTCTAATGCAGGTCTGAAGCAGTGTGTTTGTTAGTTGCCTGTGTTTTGTGGGGCAGAGTCGAGTAGATATTTGATAAATCCTTTTGAACTGAGTGTCTGCAACAAGGCTTTCTGTCATTACAATGTTCTGGACTCTGACAACGTCTAGTGTGAACACAGAAAATGAACACTTGTTTCTGAGATTTTTGCAATATAAACTGTGCTGTTAAAAATCTTAAAGCGAAAAAAGATGATATTGTCAGCTATGTGTAGAGTTTGCAGGACTATCTTCTAGTTTTATAATACAACTCTATCATACAGATAAAATTAATGAGAAAAGGTGCTTGTCGCTGTGACTATACCGAGGGTTTAGTAAAAGTTGTATACTACAACCACAGCCACAGCGTGTGGCATACAGGCCAGAAAATAAAAAGTGAATTTATTTCAGCTGCTCAGCAGCATATGGAGGCTACAATTTCTCAAAGATGTCATCTTTCAAAATTATTCTAGATTTATGAACATTGTTCACTTAATGAAAACACTGGAGTAATTATAACCTAGTGGCGAGTAGGTCTTCGAGGTCAGCTGTCTTTATGCTAATGGTTCAGACAAGATATTTTTCTCCCTCCTCCCCATATGGTACAGTCATTAAATATTTAAGACACAAGGGAACCTGTTATGGACATGTGGGGTCTTTTATTGGCTTTATGGATGTATTTGCATATGAGGGACTCTTGCTGTTAATATTTTCTTCATTTTGATGTGTTACACATGCCCATACCATCTGTATTTCCTGTGCTTCCAGCAGATATCCTTACGTTATTACCTGTCATATCTTCTTCTAGAAGATAAAAACATGTACTTTATTACATATTTATTGACAGCCTTAACTTCTAAAATGCAGTTCAGGCAATTCCGTGTTTCTTGAATGGGTTTGGAATATGTACATTTCAAGACTTTAAAGTATTTGTAGGCTAAAAATGGGTGTATTTTGTAAATATTATACATGACCAAAGAACTAAAATATACTGCTCTTTCCTGATAGAAGAGTACAGTTATGTCCATGGCTGGGGAGTTACCTTCTAACACAGTTATTCCTACTTGTCTCTCTTGATTTATTTCTCGCATTATTATATTTTGATTAACTTTTAATGTAGGCTTAACTAGATTTGATGGAGCTGCTGCAGTTGCTAAATCCTGTGGTATGCTCTGGGATCCCATTTTTGCCTTTTGGTTGCTCTTTCCCTGATGTATAATTCCTGATCTTCTTTTGGATGCATACAAACTCTGTACCTCAAGCTGTAAAGACTGACTGTCTACTACTAGAAGTCTGAAAGTACTGACACTCAGGAATCATTGATTTGTAATCATTCCTTTAATCTAATATTCTGACAAGGTGATAGACTTCCATGTTGCTACAGAATGTGGTGGTTTTATTTCTAAAGGGATAATTTTACTAGACTTTTTGTAGTCCTTCAGGGACAATGAATTACACAATGGCCCAGGTGTAACAAGCAATATAAGAGTAGCAGTCATTAAACTAAGTTATTGCAGTCATCCTTACTGTCCTTAATCTGTTATGTTTTTTTTCCATAACAACCTCAGTGTGATAAACTGAATAATTTAAAAGCTTCTCTACAGAAATATGATAAAGAATAATTTGACTAAGGGTAGCAGTGGGTGATAATGCTGCAGAGGTTTTCAGGTAGGCACGGTCATAAATTCTGTAATAAATTAAGCTAGAAAGTACTAAAATGTAGAATACTTTTATGGAATGAATGCAATGAAACAAATTTGCTCTTTCTAAGTGGGAAAGCATGTTAGAAACCTCCACAGCAATTTGTTCACTCTTGTCAGAATATGAGAAAACTTTCTGAATTTTTCATTTTAATGACGTTACGTAAAAAGAAGGCAACTATTTGCATTTGCTTTATGCAAGTGCTTTGACTGTTTGTTTTTATTCTTTGTCCATATGACTCATTTTATGAAATTGTTTGTTTTTCCTTTGTTAATAAAAATCAAGGAAACACTAGCCTCTTTCTAAGTGCCTTTATTATTGTTGGGATAGAATAGCAGTTGCTCTGTCACTGTCACAGTGTTTATTTTAACCTCTGAATTAATTTTCTTGGTTGCTAGGCAATTCTACTTCATAGTTTTAATGGAAATGACTAATTCAGGGTGCTCTCATTTCAGAATATGCAATCGTTTGCTTTAAAACTGAAACTAGATCTCTCTATGACATAATGTTTGACAAATACACATATCGTTGTACAATTTTATAACTATAGCTAATAAAATATCCGAATTTCTGTTATCCTGTCCTATATTTCTTGTACATTCCAGAAAACCCATTGTAAATCTAAGGTATTCAACAGAGGTAGAATTGGGCTTTTATATGTAGACGATAAATATCTGCTCTAGTGTCTGACATTTTAAAATTTTTAAAACGCAGCTTATAGAGCTGGTCATGTAGTATGTATTTGGGGCTGGTATCAGGTAAGCATTTTTTACATCCTCAATGCAATGGTGTTAGAAGTGCTACATATCTCAGTTACTCGACTTGCTGATGTATTCAGCAGGTTTTGCTTAAAAAAAGTGCAGGGAAGTTCAAAAATAGGTATGAATATTCAAAGTAGTAATAACCATGTTAAAGAAAACCTCTTAACAGTCTGTAGTTCTGGAGCTGTTTTTCATACTGGAGAAATATAATGCCTCAGGACAGTTTCTTTAAAATATTATTTTCTGCTATGTCAATATTACTCTTATTTAAGGACAAATATAAAAGAAAAAGAACTTTAAATGAAACTTCATAGGTTCCTCAGTATCAGGGTAGTGTAAAAGCGCAGACCCTGTTTATTTTCTCGCTATCAATTCCGCTTTCAGTCCTTCTGAGCTATCAGCTAGTGAAATACTGTCTTTCGGCTTATTATTTCCATTCCACTCTTATGTTTCCATGCTGATGAACTGCACAGCTTGGAAATGAACAAAATTCACCTTACTCTGCAGAAGGAGAAAAGCATCCCGTGGGCCAGACTGCCAATGACATAACCTAGTAGGCTTGGAGCTTCTGTTCAAGGTTTATCAGCTCAATTTCTGTAGCTCAGAGCATCATTCTGCATGCTTAGTTGATCTTTAGTTTTCTTCTCCCTAGTTTACTATAAACTTGTCTTCCTGATAGAGGCCACCTTTTTGTACAGTTAGTGCACTGAGGACCACAGCTTATTTGATTTATCTGAATAATTTATTGCCGTCAGAAAGTTAAATAATGAGTCTAATTTTGTCCAGCTCAACAACATGATGTGTTATCAAGACAGAGAAGACTGGGAGTGCTGTATATTTTAACAATTTTGTATCCAGTATGCAGTCTTTGCAGTATCTATTAATACGACTAGCAAAAACTGGCAAAATCTTCCAATTGCTGTCTTACAACTTTAATTACAGCTGATGTTGGTGTTAGGTAAGCAACAATACTGTGCTATTTTGGAACTTTCTAATTGGATTTAAGAGAACACAAGCTTCAAAAATCGCACAATTATAAGTATCTTCAAGACTTTTTCAAAAGGATATAGGGAAAAAAAATAGATCATTCAGCTGTATTCCTCACAGAACAATGTGCTTTTATTCAGTTGTTTGTTATGTATAAGTTAATAAGATGGATAGATAGCCAGAATGTTTGCAACTATATTGATAGTTGGATCCTTTGTATTCAATATATACTTGGGAAACTTTCTTACTTTTTGTGAGAGGTGGAATATGTAGCCAAAATTCGTAAGATTATATTCATGTCAGGGAGCTCTACCAGCTTGTCTTAATCTGTTTTACCACTTAAAGAATGCAGAACTGAAATGATAGTTTTCATTTTGCAAAACTGGATTATGAAAATCCTGCAACAGAAGCACAGAAATGTAAGTGTGGGTGAAAGTGAACCTGTAGGGGAGATGAAATAAAAAAATTTATGAACGCATGCCACACCCCTGGTTCTGTGAGGCAGAACAATCACTTGGATAAATTGGTTGGAAAACCAACCCTTTTATTGTGATACCTTTACCAAATACCAACAATTGCCTTTCAACAAATAGGGTAAAAACAACAAAACAAAAACCCCATCAAAGACCTTCCCCAAGGTAGTTCCAGTACTGCCCAGCTTCAGTAGGTACAAACATTGCACCTTTGTCCAATACATGAATTCTCGGTAAGAATAGATGATTAAAAAAATGAATGTGTTACAGCAATAATTTCCATCATGCTTGGTAATTCAGAGGAATGAAATTGTTATGAAATAGTGAAGGTATCAAAAGTTATTTTATTGGATTAAAAAGTAAACTCTTCTTTCAGCCAATAATTTGTAAGTTACTGTTTTAGAGACAATGTTTTGAGAAAATCATTAGAATATTTAAGAGTCTGGATTGAGATATGAAAGATCTGAAACTGATTATTTGTATCTTGCAATTTACAATTTGATCTACAGAAATTACTATGAACTTGTTTGTGCACTTGAAAAATCTTAACTGTAACTCAATGTGTCTTCGTTCCCCATCTGTCAAAATCCATATTAGGCAGACATAAGCTTTCATTTCTTTCACTCATTCTATGACTTGTTTATTGCTTTAGTAGGTCATAGTCTTTACACTTCTACAATGGGAATCTCACCTTAGTTGAGGCCTCTAGATACTGAAGAAAGATGACGTGTGCCAGGGAATACTTACTGATAAATAAATAAATAAAAATTAATTGTAGCCATTAAATGTTCTTTGATATTAAACGTGGAATACAAAGTAATTGAAGTATCTTGTCTGTCTCACTTTAGTTTCTAACCAAATATTTTATTTAAATAAGCAAATCTAAGGGAGTTGTGATCATTATGCATATGGCATATGTGGTGTTAAAATGAAGAGTGACAGACCTTTGATTTTTAACAGTGACATAATCTAAGGCAGAATGCTGTAATATACATATGGTGGATGTCTGTGCAGTATGCCAAAGGAAGGAACAGTTCAGAAAGTTGCTAACTTCAGCCTCTTTCAAAAGAACTGGATTTCTTAGTGATAATAGATGTGAGATATGAAAAGCTCAGGACAGATAGGAGTCTACTAGGTATCAGTGTCTCTTTTTACTTGTTTTACAGACGTGATACCCAACAGTGACAAACTGGCCTGTGTTTGTTTGCTTGGTTTGTTTTTGTTTTTGTTTTTCTTTAAAAAGCCATTTTCGTCAGATGAATGGCTATTTTTCTTTAGGAAGGTGACTGTGACATTTTCAGCTAATGAAATGATGAAAAAGTTTGTTCTGTCTTTGGCAGCAGAAAACATGGACTTCAGCACATGATGGACTATAACCCCAAATACAAAGAAAATTTCAGGCTGAAGTGTGGAAGGAGATTTGCAGACCTAACTCTTAGTAGAAATGTACTCAAAAGACTGTTTCTCAAATGTATCTGCCCTCTTTGAATACATTTGGTGACTGCTCATGCAAAGACAGACTCAGAGTATCTTTCCCAGCAGTTCATGGGATGTGATCCCATCATGTCACAGTGCATCCAGTCCCTACTTGGAACTATAAGCACGACCACCATCTAATTTATCTTAGTGGAAAGAGTACAATGTAGTGAGCTCTGCACTGTTATAGCAAGACTTATTTCAGCTACTTAGACTATCTTGTTTAACTGTTGTTTTTAGATCTTTCTTTAACACTGCTGTCTGCTAACAAGATGTATGCCTAGATTAATTGTTGAAATAGGCAGCCTTCTGCATGTCCCTCCCTTTCAGGACTTCAAACTTGTAACATAAATAACAGCTCCTGAAATCATGTGATATGAACAAAATCCCAGCAGCTGCATTACAAAAGCAAATTTCTGGCCTTCATGACTTCAAAGAAAAAGTCATTCTTAAAATTATGTATATAATGTATTCTATCAATTGCGTATGGGTTATAAGGAGGCTCTGACGGTGCTGGTGACACATGCATATGCCCTATCCTCATTTTAATTTGCATGTTTCCAAATAACTTGAAGTGCCTTTTTTTTTTTCCCCCAGGGATAAATAAGGGTCCTCAGGCTTTGGTATTATAGTTTTAGGGTCAAGGAACATGATGGACTTAGTGTTTGCCACTAACGTGCTGAATAACAATGAAGAGCAGTTCTGCCCTCCTAGGGGTCTGACTACAGACAACAAATGTCAAGGTTAGAATTACTGAAAGCAATGTCAAACTATTACAACCTTCCCTATGTTAAGGGAGAAGATGCTGCCTGAACATTCACACACTGTTCAAGGAGTCACACCCATCACCTGATGCTGTAACTGCCAGGACCGAAGTCCCTTTGCAGCAGGTGACTCCAGGGAGCCTACCGCCACCCCTTTCAACTCCTCCCTTAGGCACACACTCATTCTCAGGAGCTTCCTCTTCCCTCAGGATCAACCCTAGGTTTCCCACAGCAGAGTCTCAGGTATTGAATCCTATATATACGGAAATAATTTATTCAGATGGTACAGCTGAAAAACAGCTTGAGGTGGGTGCTTTCAGAGAGGCACCCTGAAAAAAAGAAATCTCTGGAAATTATACCCTTACAATCTGATTTCCACACCCCTCACATAACGGTTCAGTCCAATAGTTATTTTTGGGTCTGGGATGTTCTTATTCCTCATTGGATCCTTTCTCTATCTCAGGGTGGGCTGTTGTTTATCTTGAGGATGCAGCTTTTGCTGACAAATGTGGTTACTTTATCTTTCTGGTTTGCACTAGTTTCAGGGCCTTCCTTCATGTAACTCAGTAAATGTTAAGCAGTATTTAGGTTAAAGTTCACAGCTTGCTGCCTGAGGTTTTAGCAAGACTTTCTACTAGTGCTATACAACGGTTTTCCATTTGAGCTGGGAAGTGACTGCTATAACACCTAGGTATAAAAATAAGGAAGGATTTATTACAAACGGAACAGATGAAGGTCTCTAAGTTTGGCTGTCTAGTACTGTCCTGGTTTGAAAACCCAAAACCCCTTTATGGCTCAGTTTTTATTATAGTCTAATATCTGCATGTAGATTAGTCGTAATATATCAGTGTATTTGTCACTCCTTGTAATGATTACCTGAAATTTGATGAAATCACTTTTGGATGAGCGCTTTGAATTAGTACCTTGGTGACTGTAAAAGGATCAGGCCTGTTTAAATCCTGTACATAGCCAGAAAGTGCTAAGAAGTTGCTGTGACCCAAAGATAGATTACTAAAGGCAAGCAAATATGTGCCATTGCTGTGAACTTGCTCACAAACGGTGGAACCACACGTAAGTTACCAGGTCATGCTAGATGACTTTCAGTAATGTTCATCAGTGGCTTATATATGTCACATACACTATACAAAGAGGAATACTTTACTAATATTTTTGGGTACTCTTCTCTTTATTAGGACTGTTTTCCTGCAAAACAAGCTTTAGCTCTACAAAGTCAGCTTTTTTTTTTTAACAATAATTCTTTTTAATCCATATATTAAATATCTTATAGAGATAATGTAACCGTTTCCTTACAGTAGTCAAAAGAGTTTTTATACCCATGCATTACAATGGCTTTTAAATGTCAGTATCCTGAGATGTTGTACAACTGAGTTCTTGATTTTGCTAGAAATTGCAGTGTGGGGAGTGAAGGGAGAGGGAAAGGAAGAAGTAAAGAGGAAATAATAACATATTTCCAATATTTTTTCAAGTGAGTAGTATTCAAAGGAAATCTTTGCAATAATTTTGTACAAATTTGATACAAATCCATGAAACTGCATTTATTAATTCAAGAATTTTGGAAAAATATTTTTCTATTCATAATTCTTTCTGATCTTATGGTAGTTTCTTGGGAAGGCTGAAAGTTTTATCCTTTTGTGCTTGAATTTTTCCATGCATAAGTGTAGTGCTTTCTTTGTCATGTGACATGCACAGAAAACTATTTGTCCCTAAGTAAACACTGCTATTCCTGGGAGACATATATTGCTGGAAGAGGCAGTAAGTATTTGGCAGATTTGGTTTAGTCACAAAAAGCACTTTTCTGAGTCCTGAGTAGAGGCAGGTGAAGTAGTAGTGAAACGTGCTCAGAAGATGAATGTAATGTTTGAGCTTGCAGTGTTGCAATATAGTACGTGGTAGGTTGTACTAGCTATGCAATAACTATTGTACCTTCTGAATATAACTATACTGTAGTTGCCAGAAAAGCAATGTGTATAACATTTTGCAGAACAGTTTGGTTTTCTCAGTTATGTGGAACAAAAGAAGTCCTATAAATGATGATGAACAGAGAAAATATTTTGAGGAAAAATTGCATTTTATAGAATATCTGCCTTTGTTGTGAAACAAGCATTAGGGCATTGTATTTCAGAGTAATGATATTAAACAGACCAATAAGACTTCCTGTGCTAGCAGCATGGGTAGAGCACAGTTGAATGCTGGTATTCCTCACCAAGTGATATTAGGAGAGAGAAACGTGGAAAGTGATTGCAGCTTCCTCATGCTCCACTGTTCAGCAAAGCCGAGTAGATCTAGAGGTGAACTAGCCTGGAAGAAATAAATGATTACTATTATTCATTACCACTGGAGAACAAAAGAACAACAAAAGAGTGAAGAGGGGTTTCATCATGAGGGAATTTTGAGTGGCTATGCAGGACCCAGGATGGCTGCTGCCTGGAGTTGTATGGCATGTCTGCTTATGTTTTCAAAATTTTCAAGCACTAAGTAATAGGAATTAAATGAAAATATTAGTCTTAATGTCACATATGTATGAAACATCTTGAAAATGTGAAGTGGATACATTCTGAAGGCTGAGGAACCAGAAAATGGATGAAAGAATACAAGCACCTTTAAAAAAACCAAACCAAACAAATAACCCCCCCAAAACAACACAAAACAACTTGTTTTAGTGGAATATGAGGGCCTGATTTTCCTAGCTTTACAGTTTATGGCAATTAATGTACTCTTACACAGTTAATTATTTTACGATAGCAAGGTTTGTGACCCCACTGCAGCTGCTGCTTGTGTGAGAGCTGCCTGATAGCTGTTCCTTTCCCTTGAATTATGGACTTTCTGGCTCCTAAAGCAAGTAATAACAGGTCTATTCAGAATATGTTGTTGGAGGCTTTGTGTCTAGGGGTGTTGTAAAATGTGGTGGGTGGATAGAGACTGAGTGTATAATGTGAGGTCATTGTATCGCTTCAACGAAGGCCTGTGCTTGCAACAGCTGGGTAGTGAAGTACATCTGATGGGTCAGAGACTGTCGGGTCTGTGTGGTGTTAGATGGAGTGGGAGGATGGATACCTGCTGGAGTTGCCAGTGGCTGGCAAATGAGGTAACTAGATGGATTGGGACTGTTTAGTGTGGAAAGGGAGTTGTTACAACAGGAGGGTCTCCATCTTTTATTCTATGTCTTGGGGATGTGATATGGTATCTACATGATATTTTACTCCTGCTATTTGCTATCGAAGCAAGAAGCTGAGACAAGAAAACCAGAATCACTTTTCTGCTAAAAGGCGTTTCTGTAGCAGTTACGCTGAATCTGTGCAAAGCTGTGTTGGAGGCGGCATTGGCACTGAGACTTTAGCCACGGAGGAAGCCTAGAGGACTTTAGCATTTCCCCCAGGCAACAACAGAACAAAGACAGAAAATGCGATGCTTGCTTCTAGCGGAAGAGTTCCCATGAACTCTTAGCCCTGTATCACTAGCTACCTTGCAGTTCTGCTTAGGATGTGCACATTAATTTTTATAAAAAACATTGCTTTGCTTTGAGCAGTAACTCTTAAGTATAGTCCAGTGCTAAAGCTGTTCTTTGGTAATATTTGCCAAAAGCTGAGTGCAGCATGCGCAATCAATCATAAAATGTTCCTTTAGTACAAAAGAGTCAATTATCTCATTTTTACTGCCCTCAGTCTTTGGCTTTGAGAAATGCAGCACAGCATCAGGAGGCATTTGTTACTGTTGTGAGTATTTTGCTGCTGTTTCTCATGGAGATAGAAGGCATTGGACTGGGATCTGCTGGGCATTTTCCCTAAGCTGCTAACTAGGAAGAGAGGCGAGACTTGTGTAGGGGGGGAGTACCCACCTAACAGTGAAAGCAGACAGAAGATTCTGATTTTTCCCTTCCAGATGTGGTTTGAGAAGTGGAGAGAAAGCTGAAATAGCTCTTTCTTCCCTTCTCAAGTGCTCCTGTGAACATTGATGCCAAATGACATTTGGAAAGCTCCACTTCCATCTTCCATGGAGGCAAAGTCCTGAAATCATGCTCTCACAATGGTTGTCATTTAAGGATGTGTTGAGGAGAAACCTAGGCGCATTTTAGTTACTCGCATATGCAAAGCAGATGATCTTGAGGGGAGGAACTGGAAGCTTTGTATGTCCTGCAATGGACAGCAGACCAGGCTGTGTAAATTCTTACAGAATTGCCAAGAATTTGAAATAACGGTGAGCATTTTGTCAACCAGCAGAAGCTCTCCCTTCATAGGGCCCCCATAGGCTTTGCGCATGATGCAGTCAGTTCAGGATAATTCTTCCTGTTTTGCAGAGATGCAGGAGAAGCTGTGCTATGCCCCAGCTGACACAGGCTGGACTCCTGGCAGCATTTGTTCCACAGCAAGCATCTGCTGAGTGAGTGTGTGTGCACCACAGATTTCATGGACCAAGTGTGAGGGAATTTTTAGGAATGCTTCAAAGAGCAGGTTTCTGAGATTACGCCTATCCCCTTGTCATTTTCAAGTCCCTCCTGTAGAGCCTAAAAGAGATCCTAAAGTTGTTCAAAGAAAAGCTTGATAGATTTCCCACCCTGAGGGCAAATTAATGCATTTTCCTTTAACTTCACTCTTTGGAATAGTGGGAGGTTTTTTGGCTGTAACTGTAAAGATTGCAGCCTAGAGGGACGCCGTACATAGCCAATTTCATCCTTAATAATTGATTTTGAAAAAATAGTAGATGAGGACAGTGTTTTACATTGGGAAATATTGGCATAATGATGGGAGCCCCTATGTCTGAGAGAAGTTGAGTGTAAAGAAGAGGAGGAGAGTGGAAATAGCAAATCAGCACAGGTCTGTATCTGTATTACTGGTGTGTAGGATCTGTGAATGAGAGATTATGGGTTTGATAAAATTTGTATTGTGTGAAGTATTGATAATGTATGTGGTTTTATAATATTCTGACATCTTGAACAGCAAATACAGAGATGGGTTTGCTGTGTAGGGAACAAGGCAAGATTATAAATAAAGATAATCCTCCTGGGAGATGGAAAGGTGAACCCCTATGCTACTTTTGCATGGCATGGTAGCATGGGCCTAGGGACTAGTTTGAAGATATGACAAATTTGGGATTTAATTTTGGGAAAAAAACCCCAAAGCTAGAAGAGCCCAGAGGGAGGAGTGAGTGCTCAGTAGTGTGAGTTATAAGGAATGTATATGGGAAAGATGGCTGGAAGTGAAAATGTTGTGTGCTGTTCACCATGTCTATAAGCTAGCTGAACTATTAGACAATACTGAAGGGATATTATGTATAATCAATAATTACAAATTTTACCACTTACTGATGCTGAATTTTCTAGAATACGGTTGCCACCTTTAAGTTTGTGTGATATCAGTGATCTCAGGCAAGCATAAGGAACACTTGCGTTTCCCCCACCTCCCAAAAATAAATTTAAAAAAATCCATGTTGTATGTATGTTGTATGGACACTATGGGTGTCTGCAAACCACATCAGGTTTGGAAACACCAGTTTCAAGATGTGAAGTAATACCCACTCTTAGATGTAGGTATTTCTGCTGGAGGCAGGTAGTAGAGAAACAGTCTCAGAATTTTGGTAATATCAAATTGCTGCAGTATGGATTCTTACAGTCAGGCAACTAATACGCATATACAAAGATATTAAGAGTAAACATAAATAAACCCTCAGTGGTTTAAAAAAATATAGCCTGTTCTACAGATACTGCAGAAGGCTGCAGCTATTTTTTGCTCTCTGCGTGGTTCCTCAGATAATTCCAATTGGTAACTGGTGACACATGCTTTAAAAAATTGTTGACTTTCATTTAAAATGACAGGGTAATATTGCTAAAAAACTAAAGAATGTAAGTAAATATATATAAAATATATATTTTTACATTTGGTAAGATGCCATTATGTATATTTAGTTTTCCTGTTAGTTGCCAATCTCTTCAAGCAAATTATTTATATTGGAATAATCTATTTGCAGAGAAGGATAAGAACAGAAGGAAACTGGGAAATGAAGAGGGGGAAGATTTTTGAGCATGCCTGTAATAATATATTTGTGAAGGGGCAGAACAGCATGGGAAACCTGTAACTAACTTGCACATCGTTCATTTTAGAACATAAATCCATGATGTAACTGTCTTGCAGAAATCACTGGGTTTTTTTAATGATTTGCTCCTATGGCAGCCATCTGTACAAATATATTCTAAATTAACCTTTACATTCTTATAGCTTGGAAGAATGCTTTCATGTTTAATTCTGCCCAGTTCTAGAGAAGAATGCAATATACAAAAGAGATTTAATTCCCTTTACTCTTATAGCAATATTGACTTAGGTTTGTTAATGTAGTTAAAGAAATAAATACACAAATAATGAATGCACATTATTATGGTAGACACTTTTCCTTTAAAGCAAGAAATACATTGGAGGATTAAAACATATTACAGCTAACTCTGTTTATAGCATTCTGGCCTTTCAAACTGACTAAGATTTTGTTCCAGACATCTCTGTACTTCAGTCTCTCGGATTTAATCTCTGCAATGTCTTACACTCACTATTGTCCCAGTGAATTTGTTGACAGACAGTAATTGGGTCACTGCATTGAAATGCCCGATGTAAGCCCCGAGTTCTCCCTGCTCGTTGGCAAGGCAACCACAGTGGTCCAGGAAACATGCGCAGAGTGGGCTCCCAGCCTGCCGCTCCCAAACGGTGTCACTGGAGGGCAGGAAAGAAAAATCGCTTGGATGCTGAAACAGGCAGCAAATTCTTCCCTATTTTTTGAATGTGTATACTGTCTTTCGATGGTGGTGGGGATAGAAATGCAAACTTACAAATAAAATTAAGCAATGCACAGCAATTGACATTATATGTTATGGCTTTGTTCTTAAGTCTTTGGATATTATTTCAGTTTGAGGGAATTGAATACATTATACATCAGTTGGATCTAGTTGTTCTAATGTATGACAGATGAAAATAAATATTTCATAACTGCTTTAGATCTTCCTCTGATTTGCTGTTCTCTTCCCCTCTTTTCCACAACTCCCTATAGAGAAGCAAACGATAAAGCACTGTATTCCATGAATCTATAAATAAGCAGAATTCCACATGTATTGGAATTCTTATGTATTGTACTAGTTAACACTCCTTAACTTTTTTCATTTGGGGTATTTTTTGGGGGGGTCACAAAAAGGGTGATAAAATCCATAGGCTGTTGGTTTCATTGTCCATCGTGTATTCTCTTTTTTTTTTGTTTCCTTGGGTTGTTTAAAATGAGCAGATTGAAGATAGATTCATACAGAAACATATTTAATGCTGATGAGGGAAAAAAAGAATTTTTATTTTAACAAGCTAAAAAAACTCTACAAATTCTTCTGCTTTTTGTTCTGTCTGATCTAGATTGTGACAAATCACACAATGATGCAAGAAGAAAATTAATACAATCTCTTGTGCAATCACTGAATTTCTCAAGATTCTTTTATTTCATTTTCAGAGGTCTCATTTTAATGGACACTCTTTTCATAGGTTAAATCCCCTCCTCATTGGCTTAAAAATCTTTTGCAAACCTAGAGTTGCTCAGTGATGAGAAAATAAGTAACTGAAACTAAATTAGTCTCAATATTGTAAACAATTTTAGTGTGGCTGAAGGTATTAAAATATCATAGGAAACTATTCTGTACTGTAGTATGGTAATAGTAATTGGTGCTAGTAATAATATAGTAGTAGCAATATTAATAATACCACTGATAGTAATAAGTAGCAATCATAGTATAATACAGAAATACTGTAGTATTTTCTCAAGAAGGCATGATGTAGATGCATCCTCTGTAGGTGTCTTGAAACTTTCATTTACTTCAATATATGCAGATGTTGGAGCAGTATTTCAAAATGAAGCTGGAGTGAGTCATACAGCCAGGATTACAGTCTCATCTTCAGTGTTTATAGGGGCATATTCTTGCTATCCCTACAGACAACAGCTAAAATTCCAGTTAAGTAAAAACCACCTGTGCAGAGCCAGCTTTATTTACAGTCCCCACAAGATGGAATCTACATGTCTGCATAATTAATAACAAAGCTCCTCTTGCTTTTAAGTTTCAATGTATGATTTTTACCTAAGTGGAGTAAAATTGGAGTTTGTGCCTACACAAAAATTTCAAACAAGGAAAGAGAAAATTCTTTGTATCTTATTGAAAAGGAATTCTGCTCCGTCCCATCAACATATTTAAGAGTCTGTGGGGGAAAAAAAAGTCACATGAAATTAGTTGGAGGCTTCAAACATATAATTGATAAAATGCTTCCATTTCCATTCTTTAAAACTACAGATTTGTCACTACTGTCAGAGTCTCTTGAACCAATTTTGTTGTGACTTAAACAGGTAGAAATTTAAGGGGAATGCTTTTATAATGTATAGTGCAGATGCTTATGGAGAGATAAGTTAGGAAACTTCCTTGCAAGTACAGAAGATGGGAACTAGCAGAGTTGTATGTGGCTGTTTTAGTAGCTTTTCTCAAATGGGTGGAAGTTTTCAAACTTCCACAATGGTAATGTAAATTGCTAGCTAAATTGTGAATTCTATTTATTTTCTTGAGTTCAACAGTTATTTATATTGTTGCTAGAAATTAACTATTTTGATTTAGCCAGAAAAATCCGGAGTAGAAAGAACTGCTATGTTATCTTGGTCTGTACTATAGGTTACTTTAAACCAGGTATCCAACTTTCAAAAGACCTCAGCGAAAATTAAATTTATACCAATTTCTGAAAAGTATTCCATACACAGGAAACTTGAATTTGAACATTCACAAGTTCATAGTAATAACTGTTGATCTAATTAACTGGTTTCTACAGTTGATGCTAAAGACTGAATGTTACTGCTAAAATACTGTGCAAGAGAAGGGCTATGAAGGGAAAAGGAAAGAATTTTATAATTGCATAGAGATTAAAATCTTTCCCCTGATCAAGCCAAGGCGTAAATGAAAGTCTTGCTTCTGGAGGAAACTAATCTTTGTTAGTGACACTGCTCTATGGACTACATGTTCTTTTGCTTCACTCGAGTAGTTGATGACCGGAAGAGAAATTATTAGACTGTTCTCTTGATGGGCATTGATAAAAACAACTATTTTTGTGAAATAAAAGCATTGTACAGAGCTGAGGGCGCATGTTCTGTAGCTATACAGTTTTTAGAAAAGAAATGTATTTGGGTAGGAATTACCACAATTAGTTTTCTCACGGCAGCAACCATNATTAGACTGTTCTCTTGATCGGCATTGATAAAAACAACTATTTTTGTGAAATAAAAGCATTGTACAGAGCTGAGGGGCGCATGTTCTGTAGCTATACAGTTTTTAGAAAAGAAATGTATTTGGGTAGGAATTCCCACAATTAGTTTTCTCACGGCAGCAACCATAGAGCTGGTTACAGTAGCAGAATCCAGCTCTGTTTTGCCATTCATGCCAGCGTAGGGAACCAGGCTTCCGTGTATTTTTCATATAGGTCTCAGCCATTCCAAAAAACAAGGAATGCCAATGTCATAATGCTGCACATCTGGACCTGATGCAGCATGTAATTCTTGTCACCTTCACAACTTGTATGCTTCCCATCCTCATCAGCTGATCAATAGCAATTACTTCTGCTGAAGGGTAAACTCATGTTGCATAGTAAACACTTCATGCTTTGGGCCTGCAGATGTTTTGGAAGTAGCAGAAAAAACACAGTGTGGAAACTGTTCTATATAAACAAAAATTCAGACTACTTGGGGACCTTAGAAGGATTTAAAAAATATTCCAGTGTATATGCACTTGTAAACATGATATATTGGACAAGCAAGGGGTAGGTAAGCTCCATTTCAAAACAGCTGAAAACGGAAGGTGGGCAAGTTAATTATCGATATGATTCTATTTTAAAACTGAGGCTAGATGAACACTGAATCATGATCTGGTGCAATGCCACGTTATGCTCTGTATGTATTTTAGGCAAAAGGGGAAAAATGTGGAGCTAACAAATCTTGGTCCTCCCAATATTCTCTGTAGGTTATCTTTCTCTTTTCTCCTTTTCTCACAAACCGTCCTTGTTTGATTTGATTCTTGCACTGTGTAGTTTAACTAAACCAACTATTGAATACAAGAATTAAAATATTAGTTGATTATTGTACTACTACTAATAAAAAAGAATTAGGGGGATCAACAGGAGGTTTTGACTTTTTTAAAGAAATATCACTACAGTTTCTAAAGTAGTTAAGTTGATTGTTGTAACCTTTCACCTTTATTGCTTAATTATTACCTCAGCAATTAAAGGTATGTTTTTAATAAGAAAGGAAAGTAAAACCAAACATACAGAAGCATTTTTAGAGGCCAGCATACACACATTAGCTAGCCTATTTTTTGTTCTTGGTCGAAGGACCGGAGAAAATTTTCCTTTTCATTCATTTTAGGTTTGAGTTTGGAGAAATTCCATGGCTTTTGAAAACATTACTTGTTCCTTGAATAAATGGGAAGTAAACTTGTGTTAAAACTTTTTCAGCTTTTCACTACTTTTCTTTTTTAAAAAGGATTGTCTATTTCTATAAGGAAATTTTGTTTTCAGTTTCTTGTGTTTTGTTTCTTTAATACTGCTTTTCTTGCTGTTTTTCTTCTGAGCAAAATAGCTAGACATACTGCTTGTTCAGTTTGACCCAAGTAGTCCCGTGATTCTAACTCTTGACCTTGTGGCTAAGGGCTCAGTGCTGATTTTACGGAAATTAATGATAAAACTACACATACTACTGCTATATAGTTAGACCTGAAATTATCTGACTCTGCAGTGCTTTAAATATCTTCAGGTCTATGAATAAATCCATCATATTTCACTGGAACTTGTTAAAGAACGTGAGGGACAGAGCCGCAAAAAAGCCAGGGACAGTAAATAAAATCTGCCACGATTCCAGTCATTTGCAGGAGGGACTCAGATTTTTAGAGGCTGTGCTTAAAGGGTTTATTTTCAAGTGGATGCACAAGTCAGTGGAGGACATATGGCACAGTCTTAAGTCTCACAGCTTCCCCTGCTTTTATTTCCTGTTTGTAGTACTGTAATTTTCAATATGTGTTACATATTTTCCAAAATGAACTTTTGATTGTCAGAAGGCTTGGGAATTCAGTTTTGCTCACCTACAGTGATGTCCTTTCCTCCTTTAGACAGCATATTTGGAGATAGCTAGTACCTGTAGCAAGGTGTATCTTAAATACTCACTGAATATCTGTTTTAACAGATGGACTTCAGTGAACACACATGAAGCTTGTGCCAACTCCCAATCAGGAAAGTGTGTCAGGAATAAGAATATCTTTGAAAGTTTAAGGAAAAATAAGTTCTGCATCAAAAATGCCCATGTTCCACAAACCAAATAAGCCTAGGAAATCCTACCACTTTGATTTTTGACAAGTGATTTACTGCATAATTAAATAAAATGACATATTAATTTTTTTCAGAAAGAGCAGAAATGCATTTTCATATTGAAATCATTCTGATTAAATATTTGACCTATAAGTCAAGATGAAATGTGGAGCTTTTTCTTGGCCTGGCTGTCATATCTTTTGAATAGCCTACTAGAAGTGAAGGGTAGTACAGAGATATTTAAAGCACCTTGAAGAGATGTGGGGAAGATCTTTCTTTTGCTTGAGATCTGGCAAGGCAGGGCTTCTTACAGAGTCTTTTCCAATTATATTTTGTTTGATTGGTGGTTTTGAAAGTGCCAGATATGGCTTCTGCTTCATTCTTGGGGGAATAGCACATAGCCTAAAGGATTGAAACATCACAGAGACTGTTTTCATTTTACTGTATTTTAAGATCTTGCAGAGTTAATGGAATGCCACTAAAGCTCCTCTCTCCGTGTTTCCTATTTGCATAGTAGACAGTCTTATTGTGACATATTCCGCTGCTGTCTTTTATTTTAAAGTTTCTTTGGAAACTCAAAGACTTCTTTTTATTTTCATTCATTTTCTGTAGTGGGACAGAATAAATGCTGAAGCTGAAAAACATTAATGGAATGGGGGGAAAATCAGTTCTTACTATGCTATCTTTATGCACTAGTAATGTTGGGACCTGAATGTAATTTTGGCAGTTCATATGCGCAAGACAGCCTGTATGCAATCGTAAGGCACAGATATGTTAGCTGCACATTTTGACATTTTTTGCCACAAGATATTCAACAATCTTTCTCAAGGGTTTGCATCAAGTGTTTACATCATAAACTTCTAGAGAGGTTTATTTTAAAGCATATCTATGTTTTAAAACAAATCAAAGCTAGCTGCCCTCCTCGCAAAACTAAGTGTGGGTATACAAACTGTCTAATACTGACAAGAAAATCTAAAAGATTTTTATCATGCTATTTGGTTTTGTGTGGGTGTCTTTTTTTTTGTCTGGTTTGTTTGGTTTTTGCTTTCCCCCTTCTCCAAAGATTCCTAGGTGCTTGTCCCTAGAGAACCTCCCACAACTCAGCTTTGGATCTGAACTGGGATGGGCGCTTCCTGAAGTCTGTGGCAGTAGTTTCACGTAGGCTGCGATGGACTGTAGCACTATATTTTCAGGTTCCCACCTTGAATCTCTTCTGGTTGTCCATAGAAAAGAAGCGGAATACTTAGGACCCATCCAAAAGGGAGTTAGAGGATAGCTATGTGCATTTTAATCTGATCCTCACTAAATGTAGTGAGGTTTTGCCTAATTCTGGTGGCTTCTAAAAAGTGTATGTACTACAATATCTAAGTTGCATTAGAGACATCCTGGAAGTCGAGCTGTCAGTAACTGGCTTAGTGGGTTTCACATCTTTGCGCGGTTCATCTACATGCAGAGTGTTGCTTCACCCGTGTTCACTTACAGGTTTCATCTTGCGAAGTGTGATCTCAAAATGCATCGGAGATGGAGAGTGCTAAGTTAATGGTTACAGCATATGCTTGGGATCAATTCCCTTCTCACCCACGTTTCCCGCGTCCCTGGGTGTGTTCTACCAATCAAGCTGTAGGTCAGGTTGAAATGGGGGCCATTCTGTCTCTGCTGAAACTGTTGGATTTTACTGAAAATATAATTATAGATTCAGCAGAATAGAGAGAGGAGGGGAAAAAAAAAAGAACAGTAAAGAGAGCATGATGATCAAGCCTAGTATTTGCATGCATATTTTAAATAAGCTGTCACTAAATAAATTATTGAAATAAGAATTTGAAAGTTTGCTTATTGTGCTGCGCTGTCACAGTTTCCTTCGACACATGTAGATTTTGCAGTTTCCCTACCCAGGGCAAGGGCAGCTTACAAAGAATTTTTGTGTGCTGCAAAAGAGAGATGATAACAAGGTCATTTTGGACTTGTACCTTAGCATGTGCAACCCCTTCGGTCTTAACATAGGAATAGTAACCATTATGTATCATAATAAAGGAGTCCTGAATTTTTTTTTTTGAAAATACAATATAATGAATGCAAAGTCCTCTAAAAGTACAGCTGATGCCTAGCTTCTGTGCTTGTTGGTCCTTTAAAATCTTCAAAAAGCATTTCAATTTAGCGCACGCACTTGTTTTCACCCTTTTCTGTAACATTAGATACACTGGACACTGAATTCAAGATCTTAATGGGTACATTTTGTATATATTATTAAAGCACTTACAGACTAATAGGTTCTAGCCAAACTTAAGAAAAAAAAATACCGAGCCTTTTGCCTAAACAGCTTAAGTCTTTAATGTTGTTGTAAATGAAATATGAAAGATGAAGGTGATGTAGCTGACACTTTCCCGTGCAAATATTAGGCATTTTAGATTTTTATATATTTTTTCCTTTGAGATATTTGAGAGAGAAAATGAAAGTAGTAGTTCAAAGTAGTTAATGGAAGGTATTTTAGGATGAATGTGCTGGGGGAAACAAAACTTATATAATGAGTGAGACATAGCTTTTCACTGTTTCATTTGCTGTCTTCCATGTTTGAAGATGTTTTATTTATATCTCGTTAGTAAACGGAGTATTCATAAAAAAGACTTGAAAAATTCTATGGAATACTATAAAGTAACAAAGTTCTGTGAAGTTTGAATTGTTCTTGTCTGTTCAGTCATTGTCTAGCTAGTTTTTTATGTAAATACATTCCGAATCACTTTGTGATACTTTTCCAGTGATTAGCATTAGATAGGACAGGGAGACTAGAAGAAGATGGCTGAGAAAACACCCATAATAACAACTCATTCAAAGCTAACAAAAGAAAGAAACCAACATGGAAGAGGGGGAATATCTCAAATGCCTTTTTTGTATTATTGCAACTACAATTAACAGTTTTCTGATGGAATATACATTTTCTCATTTCATTCTAGTATAGTCCTCATCACCTGGGTTCATACCACTGCTTAGGACCTTTCTGTCATCAGAATTCATCTTCCTCCTGACTGGAGTACTTCAGCTACATGGATCTAAATATATCATTATTTGACTCAGTAATTTTTAAAACATACCCTCATTTTACTCACAGAGTCCAGAAAATATGAAGTGCTTTAAGTTAATTAAACTGAAGACGTTTAGTTTGCCAGTAAAAAATATGTGTTTAAGATGGCACAAACCAAAATTTTCCAACTGCAAAATGACATTTTGTGTGTTGAAGGCAAATATCTTAGCCTAACTCAGGAGGAACAATATTAAATCATACTAGCAATCAGTTCTTTATCTGCCTGATGTATAATTGTCTAACGTGTATCATAAATACACAGGATATGCTTGGATGGGATTGTGTCCCTGGTGTGGCTGCAGGGCTGTATGGCTAGAAGTGATGAATTTCCAAACAAGCTGTGCAAAAGCAGTGTCTCATATGGAGCTGCATAATTAACAATATTTGTGACTGACCTGTATTTCCGAATTTTTTATTTAACTTTTGTTGTTTTCAGTAAGTGCATCTCTCTCTTATGTAATTCTTCATTGGTCTATGCTTTCTCTTCTTTCTCAGCCTTATCTGAATTTGCTGATGAGAGAGAGCATGCTACAAGCAGCAGTTGGCTGCAGTGAACTTTGTCTGATGGGTGGAAATAAAGATTGGGTGTCCTCTGTTATTTCTTATTTGCATCTTTGTAATCTTCACAAATTTTTGAACTATTTTGGTTTTGCATCATTAAATCATCTTTATAGTGTCTATAGTACAATTTTAATATAGCAAATTACATTATAGAAATTTTGTGGTAATAAAAGAAGACTTTAAGTCTCCTTTCACCCCTTCAAAAAACCAGTATAAATACATATGTATCTCCTTGGTTTGCTTTGCTTCTTGTTTGTATGTACAATACCATTATTAGAAGGTTGCCAATGTAAATAAAATAGGGATCAATAAAGTCAACTGTGAAGCTGGCCTTTTAAGTAAATAAAAAACTACCAGCAACCACCCAAATGAGCCAAAGTGATATTATTATATATGATATATTTATAACTTGTTACACCAAAATTTACAAGAATATGCGATGGGTACTGATTAGATAATTAAAATAATATTTGACTACTTAGACATACTTAGGTTTCAATTGCTTGAGCAGACATTATGATAATATGTGACTATTTTTCAGAAACTCAAGCAATTTTTAATTTTAGCCCTTTTACTTGTAGATTTGTATTACAACTTTAGTACTGTAGCTTTAGTATTGCAGGAGTGTTTTGCTTACTGTCCTGTTTTGTTTATTGAGCAGGACTGCTAAAGCAAGGAAGTTTCCCAGGAACTTATTCGGTTCTCACAACTGCAGATAGGGGTATTTTTAAGTTGATTCGAAATTAATTTCTGAGTTTTGTTTTCTTGCCCTCAGTTATTGAAGCATAACACTGCTTTGGTACTCAGTTCAGTGTTTACTTAGCTGTGTTAACTGATAGCAGCTAATGCAGAAAAACATGCTGCCCTTCACTTCTGTAGAGTCCATCCTTGCGCTCTTAATTGGATTAATCTCTGCTGCATCAGAGCATTGAAGTCCCAAACCTGTTCCTTAACCCAGTCGATTAGTCTGGTGAGAAGCATGCCATGAGGGAGGCCTTGATTTCTGTCTGTTTATTGGCTTAAAAAAGCCACCAGGCAAATAACCTCAGTCTTTGCCACATTGTGAAGCTGTGAACATAGACTTAAAGCACTCTGAAGCAGGCTAATAGAGGTACTGGTAACTGATTTATTTGAAGAGTTTAGATAAAAATCTGTGGCTTAATGAAATCTTTTGCTTTTTGTTTTTTTCAAAGTTGTGCAACAAAAATGTGGTAAAAGTGTTTTGTTTCCATTTGTTTCTGGCTATACAGTAGCTATTCAAAGACAAAACTAAGTCCTTTAACTTTTAATTTGACCTGTACGATTTGAAAAATTAACTTATTTTTGAGTAGAGAACTGGTTCTTATCTCAAACTAGTCAGCCCTCTGAAACCTGGACCTGGAGTTCTTTCTTATAATGATTTATTCTTTATCTGTATTGATATTTTATTTAATTCTTATTTTTTAATTATTTGGTATTCAGTTCTCATCGTTGTATATGATCCAATTTAATTTTCTGTAAATATGTTTGCAGTACAGAGCTGTAATAGAGACACATTGACATCTAAGTTGACATGGTTGCATGGTGGCTGATAGTGAGATGTCATACTGACTTCCAGGGATTTTTTTTGAAGAAGTTCTGATTGTCTTTTTGACAACTGATACCTTTCTTGTCCTTACCAGTACAAAACAGCTGCATGTGATTTGTACTTACAAAGGAAGAATCAAATACAGTTCTTTCTACAATACAGTCTTCTCCATTAAGAGTATTCTATAACACAATTTTGCGTCATGCATCTACAATTATTTAGACTATTAGTGATTCCTTCAAGGTTCAAAACTGCTCTAGTTTTGTAATCATGGCTATCAATTCATTTCCAGTAAAAAGCTAACTATTTAAATTTTACTGGGGTTTCTTAAGCCACATCTAGTGTAAGCATACTACTTTGTTCTGTAATATAAACGTATAGTTGCAGAGGGTTTAATCTCACTTTCATCATGTTATTTTTGTACCTGAGAGAGTTCTGTATCAAAATATCTCAATTTGCTATAACTAACTTATTCAGGACCCTTAAAAATACTGATAACATAAGAAAACCATGGAACTATATGAATGATCATGGCATAGAATATGGAACGCATTGCATTTCAACACGTTTAGTTTTGGGGCAATGTCTATAATTTCACTTGTGTGTTTAATTTTATGAATATAAAAGTTGAATTTGTTTATCTTGGTAACAAAGTTGTGCTGAATCAAACTGACCGACAAAAGGAGATGCCTTGATTTTCTTCAGGAAGAGGAAAAAATTACTTCATAGATTAACAATTAGGGCATTCATTCCTTATGAGGCATGCTTAAATTTTTAAGTGATTTTAATGCCAGACAGAGCATTTTATTTTTGCGCTCTAGTTTCTGACTTTCTTTTTCACCAATATCAATATCATTTGCTGAATTCAACCTAAATTCACAAATACTTTTACCTCTAGAAAAAAAAAATAGTTTGAAATGTATCAGTACGATGTAAAAAATGTTTGTCTAACATTTCTTGAGGTGCATATATCCTGTAATGGCATGGGATAGCTAGTGACTCTGTTCTCTGACGATGGCTAGGGAGAACCTCCGAAGTCTCCAGTGCACTCAGGCAGTGAATGCAGCCATCTGAGACTCCTGCACACCTTTCTAGGCATCCCTCCTACTTACATTCTGCTGTAGTTTTAAATGTGAAAGCTGATTTGAAAAATCTCCCAGCCTTATTTTTGTTTAGTAATTTGCATATACTGAAGAAGAATATAGACATCTGAACCTTGAAGTGTCAGCAAGCTGTCTAACCAGACACAGAGTCTGATGTCAGACCACGGCAGCCTTGGCTGTACCATGTTCTGCTGCGTGTAGCCAGTCATCTGTTTTCTGAGGCAGGTGGCACTCCTCTGGTTAGCGGGAGTATCAAACATTACCATCACAGAAGAAGGTAAATGTTTGTCCTAAGAATCAGTTGGAGGAAATATTTTGATGATGAAGCAAAGAATACCCATATGCTAGATGTGAGGCAGAAGAGATTCACAGGTGCAAAATAATGTTTGTGAAAACAGTAAGGTTACAGGTACCTAACACTTTTCTTTCACAATTAACTTCTGCTTATTCACTGTCTTCCTCCTAGAAATTTTCGAGGTAACATGGTATTGCTGTCCTGGTTTGGGCCAGGACAGAATCGATTTTCTTTTAGTAACTGCTTTTTAGTTCAGTCTCTTCTGAGAAGCTGCACTCTCTGAAATTAACTGCATGTTTTTCCAGACAGTAGCTGCTTCTAGCAGTGATAAGGCTCGGTGTTTATAGTTAGTGCTGGAACACCAGTAGGAATGGTATGTAGAAAGGCTCTTGCTTATAGTTATCCCTATGGAGACCAAGGTC
>VZSC01014169.1:54806-130615 GCA_013398225.1 Steatornis caripensis | reverse complement strand
GATGATCTCTAGAGGTCCCTTCCAACCCCTACCATTCTATGATTCTATGATTCTATGAAAAAGAATTATATAAATATGGGTTTAAAAAGCACCGCATTTTACCAGTGGTGTATACACTTAACAGCATGTTAATTCATCCCCTGAAGACCATGACAGCTCACTTTTAGGATTTCTCTCAGCTTTTACACTGAAAAACAGGGGTTTGAAATTTTGATAAGTAACTTTACACAATATATGCATTTTCTTTGCAGCCTTATGACAGTTGGTAAATGTGCATTAAGAGATCATCTTCCTGCCCCCCACAGGAGATTACCTCCACACAACATATGCAGCATTTATCTGCCAAAATTCAGAAGTCTTTTGAATCAAGCTTTAAAAAAAAATTCTTCCATCTGGAGCTCTTAGTGTTTTCCAGAGATTGCAGAGATTCTACTAAAAGATATTTCAGAATGTTTCAGAAGCTATAGTTAAGCTTAAATATTTTTGAAAGGAAAATTTCCTTTGAGCATTGTGAAATAAGCAGCACATCATTTTAAAGATCTGTGTGTGTATTTCTGTGGTTTAATGTATAAAATGCTCTTTACATGCTTGTAAAAGTCATGTATTGTGTATAAAAACAAACAGAAATAAACCACGGCTTTTTTTGTTTGGTTGGTGGTTTGTTTTTTTTTTTTCTTCCCCCAGTTGTAAAAGGTCAGTAGGCAGGACTAGTGTCACAAAAATGGTGTAGACTCACTGGAAGATTGTTTGTGATGTTCTCGGCAAGTCATTCATCTCATAGTAATACTGATTTCAAGTTCATGGAATAGGGAAGTGAAAACTTAATGCTGGTTTTAGATGTGAGAACTTGATATCAAGAGAGGCAAAGATGGTGTCACAAAAATAAATGGAAATGGCAAACCCTTTATTCTCACACTATTCGCTTTGGTTTGTATACACAGGATCTAACTCCTTAGTTGCCTAGACAGGGCAAGGAAAGAGAAGTGATTTTATGAATACTAAACAATCTCTTCAGTTCAGCTTCCTGGCTGGGAAAATTTTAACCTTTTTTCTGCTAGCTCTGCAAAACTATGTTTAAGTTGTAGTGGGCAGCACGATTAAAAGCAGTATTGAAGAACAGGGAGGGGGGAAGGGATAGTGGAACTGCTGTAGTCTTATAAGTTCCCTAGACTCTGGACTATTTATTTTCAGTTCTAATAATTTGGAGAATGACAACTGTGAAATGTGATAATGGTCAACATTCACAGACCTAATAGGTGCAGCTTGCTTTAATTGAAATTATGAGGTGATTTTAAAATTGCATCATATCAGCTGACTTCATTTAGCTAACGGCTCATTTTATAGAGTACTTTTTTCCTAACAGGTTTTGACAATATCATTTCATGAAATGGTTGTCTTGGTAACCCATTCATTTTGCTTATGTCTATGAAAAGCAAATGAGAAAACAGTAATCTGGCTAGAATAGTTTCTTCAATCTTCCATGATTTACTAGTTTTTATTTTCATGTCAGGTAACATGCAAGGTGAAACTCGAAGTAATATAAATATGTAACATATAACACTGAATAATGTTGTCTGTATAGCTCACAGCCAGTACTATCTAGATGTACTATCCTCACTTACTCAGTATATAATCACAGAGGTTTTAATTAAAAGTTCTTCAAGGCAGTGACCTCATTTTCAAAGCCACCTGTAAAGTGCCAAGTATAATAATGGTACTATCTCAACAATAGAAAAACTCTGCAAAAAATAGTTTGTGAAATAGGAATTGGATTCCTTCTTTGTTTATAAAAAATTGATTTGTATATATGTTATACTTTCCTCTATTTGCATACTTTCTTAATAGCTATTATTGTCAAAATGTATTTGCATCGAATAATATAGTTTATATCATGTTTTCAACATATGTAGTATGATTGAGTATCTGTAGTATGACTGAGTATTTGATTTTCCCAAGGTACAATACTTGGGGAGTTTAGGTGCCATAGTTATCAGAAAATAGACTATTATGAGTTACCTGAAATTGTATGAAATTAGGATATCTAATAGCTATGTTAGCAGCCTTCTTAAATTCAGTCTAGAAGCAATAGCTCTAATAGCATATAGCCACACAGGAATTTTAGAATCTGGGAAAGCAAATTCAAAAGACAGAAATTTAGTATGTAAGGTGAAAAATGAGAAAGAAAATTCTGCCAAAATGAAACACAACTGAGCAGTCTTGAAAAGCACAGTGGTTAAGGCATGACTGTTTGTATCTCCAAGAGAACAGAATGAAAGAAACAGGAAAAAAGCCAAGTGTCTTCATGATACAGTTAAAAATGTAAGGCTGAGAAAGAAATAGCTCCCAAAAGAAAAGGGAAGCAACCAAGTGACAATAAAAATAATATCTGCATTAGTTAAACTGGAAAGTAAAGACTAAGGAAAGTATAAACGGAAAATTAATTAATTTTAATAAAAATAGAAGGGGACATATGAAAAACTTTTGGAAAAGTATGAAGGGATAAGGAGAAAGTAGAACCAATACTAATAAAGGTAGGTAAAATTAATGATTTTTTCTTTTTTTTTTTTTAAGAAAAAGTGCTGAGTGCCAAATTCTAAGGTTTTAATCACCTTATTTTTTTATTGTCTTTTTCTTTTGGAAAATTTAAACAAAGGTGAGTAATGATTTTTCATTTTCCCCTTTTTCTCTTTTCTCCACTAACTCCCACAGGGATGATAGCTCATAAAAGTTTAAAGAAAGAAAGGGGAAAAACAAAGCTTTAACATGTGAGGGACAAGGTTTACTTTCTTGCTTCTATTGCAGAAGAGGTGGAATTCCAGTTTCCACAGCTTGTTTTCTGAGATGCTGTTTAGGCAATGGCTCTAAAATTTGTTGCCATGTATGAGTTCAGGATTAGCTTTTCTTAACAGTTATGTATGATGCCTTACCTCAGCTTTATATAGTGGATTACTTTTTTAAGGCATGAATGTGAGAAATTGTTATAATTTCTCCGTTGTTATGCTGGTATTCAGTTTCCAGTTCCAAACCACTGGAAACCAGTAGAAACCAAAGAGGGGAAGATGTTGCAGAAACACAACTTGCACAACCTCTGTTTGTTGTTGGTTAGTTTATAAGGAATTTATAATATGCTTTCTCTTCTTTTTAATATGGCATACAGACTCTGAGAAGACAAAACATACGTTTTCTAATTCATTGCTGAAGAACCTGTAGTAGTCCCCCTGTGTGGTTCAACTTACTGCAGTGATTTGTGGACCCCTTACTTTTCCATTACCTGTATTCTGTCCCCAGGGCACTTGGAGTGAAGGAGGTATCCCAATATTTTACTGAATGCCAGAGTGTCTCAAGCTTATTCAAGTCACTTTTGCTTCTCACGATCCCTGCTATATCAGCTTTTACCTGGCCTGTGCAGCTCCAATGAGAACTTGCTTTGCTACCTGTTTGATACATTGGAGGATGTGATGGGGATATTACGGTTTCTCAAAGCCTTAAAAATTATCAATTCTCCATTCTCTTTTGTGAGGAATTCCTTGCTATTATCTATTTCCTGAAATCATATTTAACTTGAACAAAATTAATGAAAAATGCAAGTATAAATTTGTTTATAGCAATTAAATCCGGCAGTATGGTTACAAATTATTGTAAGATGCTTAGGTAAAGAATCCTAACAAAAACTACTTTTAGCATATTAATGTAACTGTAGTATGATAAGGCTCTTCCTCTTCTTTGTATTCGTTTCCTTCTTCACCTAATAGTAACAATAATTTCAGCCTTTTTTTCATGAGTTTTTACTTAGTATTTGTGTATTAGATTTTATTGTCCGTCTACTCTTTCAAGGTTTCTTAGGGATCTTGACTGATTTTTTTTTTTCCTGAAATTCCTTCATTTGTCTCCTTCAGTAGGAGACAGTTGTCATTTAGCATGACAAGTTTGAATGGCTTTCCTCAAATTCTTCCTTTGGTGAGAACCACCCACCTTTAGAAAAACCTTACTGCCAGTAGCATTGTTGTAGTAGTGAATTTTCAAAAAGTCCCTCATACTCATTTCTCTGTGCTGGATACCCTCCCTGTTTTGGTATGTCCCCACAAAGCACCAGCAGTCTTTAGATTGCTGTGGGCGTACAAGTCATGTGTGAATGCTGTGCATAGCTGGCTGCATGCCCAAAGTCATTCGTCTGTGGACTTGCTGAATAGGAGAAATTCCTGGTGCCTGGGCACATGGCCGTTCATTGCATTATGTGATAGATAAGATCTTGACTTTATGCACAGATGGATAGTATGAACAGATAAATTTTATATTTTAGTATTAATAGAACAATAAGTTTAAAATATAGGACGTAAAATACAAGCTGACATGCAGTACGTTAAAATTATTAATAATTTGGAAAGATCATTAGTACTAAGCAAGACATTCTGCTGACAGTTTTCACACGACTACCTCACGTATATCTCTTTCCTTCCCTTAATAGACCAGATTTCCAATGGCACAGAGCAACCTTGTCCTCCTGGTGGACTAATAATATGAAATAGACCTGTAGTTTTGATAACTTCCTCTCTGGTATGTATTTTAAGTTCTAGAAGTATTTTTGGCATTAGTCTTTTTAAGTATACACATATGTAGGCAGTGTTGCTCAGTTAAAATTAAAATGCATATCTGTCACAAGACTAATTATTGCCCCCCAGATATGTAAAGCAGTATTGATTTTGTGTGCATAATAGATTGCTAAGTGTACTGATTAAAAGTGTCAGCAGAAGAATTTTAGGTAGTAGAAAAAAAAATGTCACAACCCCCTGCTCTTTCTGTGTAGTTAGAGAAATTTGGCCTAGAAAAATATTTATAATTAATGCTCAGCAGTGAGTTATTTTTTTTGGTTTTTAGAAGTATTGAAAGACATCTCCAGAAGGGATCTTTCTTTTTACCTTACTTTCTTGCTTGCCTTGCAACTTTGTAAAGCTCATGAGATACTGTATGAATATTTGTCCTTTTTTTTTTCTCTGTTGTAAATCCATCTAGCAGCTTATAGAAAATAATTTATCTCAGAGAGATTAATCACTGAATAGAGGAGTCAAAGATGCCTATATATTTCTGACACTCCACAAATGGTGTACGTGTTACATACTGCAGGCCTTAAAGATGAGCTGAATTTCTATTTGATCCTAATGACTTGTCATGAAGTAATTTGATAGGAACAAACCCAGATTTAAGTTGGCTGTACACAGATGACGCAGAAAACCTTACATGGATTTTGTCATGTGTATACCTAAGAACTTAAAATTTTGATATGCTGAAATGCTACTGCAAATAGCTAATGTTTTCAGGTGGTCTTCTAGAGAAAAAAAAATCTTGTAACTTACATTTATACAAGCATTGCGTAAGGCAGAATGAATTTCCAGTTTGTTCCAGCCACATGATGCATCACTATTGGCTCTCTTAATTACATGGCTGTCATCTGTCAACGACATGGAGTCGCAGCACAGTGATTTCTTCTGGATGCATCAGCACTCTGCCTTAGATGACATACACCTCTCATTCAGGAAGGCTATCAGGGAAGCCTCAAGGACAAAATAGTTGCTTTTCTCTAATATCTGTCCTTGAAGATACATGCAGAATTGCATCTCTAGTAACTGGATTTAAATTTCTCTCTAAAAAGGTCTAGGTTTACTGGATTGGATGCATTCCCCACCATGTGGGGAAATCTATGCCACCAGCCTCACAGGGTTGACATTGACAAAGGGGTGCCCTGGATCCTTCCCAAAAGTTTTGAGATACCAATCAGCAGACTTGTAGGCACTCTAAGCTTACTCAGAACAAGATGAAAACCAAGTACTAGCCCCAGGGCTACACACAGAGCACAACTGGTGTCATTAGTAGGTCTGGCAGATATAATTCCCCGTATCACCTTATTGATTGGACTGAATTTCAACGTTGTAAGTATCTAAAGGGCGGGTGTCAAGAGGATGGGGCCAGACTCTTTTCAGTGGTGCCCAGAGACAGGACAAGGGGCAATGGGCACAAAACTGGAACATGGGCAGTTCCACCTGAACATGAAGAAAAACTTCTTTACTGTGAGGGTGACAGAGCACTGGAACAGGCTGCCCAGGGGGGTTGTGGAGTTTCCTTCTCTGGAGATATTCAAAACCCACCTGGACGTGTTCCTGTGCATCCTGCTGTAGGGACACCCGCTTCAGTGGGGGGGTTGGCTAGATGATCTCCAGAGGTCCCTTCCAACCCCTACCATTCTGTGATTCTGTGAGTCTCAGAAGTGAAACCTTTGCCTCTGAGAATCTGCCTCTCTGCTCCTTGGTGTAAATTCAATTCCAATGAGCAAAGGCACGAGTTCGTGCATTTTGGTTGAGGTTCACAACATGGACAAGTTTACCAAAGCCTTCAGGTTTTGTGTATGCAGGCAAACATAAGCAAGATTAATGTGGGTCTAGAATTTAAGATCAGAGTTTATAAACTGGATTTTTATGAAACCCCTATCTGTATGTTTAGATGATGTTCACAATCTTTCGTAAACTTAAATGGGATTTAAAATTTCAAAGACAATTAATCTAATCGCTAAAAACTATGAGAAAGTCTTTTAACTGCAGTGCATATTACAAATCCATTATACCGTGGATTTCACAGTTAATGGTATGTACTGAAAGTGAAAGCCTTTGTTAGGACTGAAATGAGATTCTTGTCACTGCAGGTTTATATAGTATTATCCATGATGCAACTGTGGAACTTTATTTAAATCTTGTTTCTTTGCTCTTTAGGTTCTGTATTTGAGCAATACTTGGCGCTCTCTATTGTTTTGGATGTGATATTTGTTATGTTTTTAAAGGAGTGCTTTAGAAAGTCAGTTATGCAAGCATCTACAGGTGGGCAGATCGTCTTTTGCACATGGGTCTGAGCAAAACCAATCATGCCACACAGCTCTAATCTGTGGTCACATCTCCCTGTTAAATTTGCTGCTGTTTGAACTGATTGAGGGGGTGGTAATTGATCAGAATAAAAAGTGAATAAACAGACTGGTATCTGCCAGGTCTCTTAGCTGACATACATTTTGTCCCCAGGTTCATCCAGTAAAAATATTCCCAAAAGGAAATAAATTAGTATGAGCTTCTCTGTTACTTCTGTTTGGAGAGTTTTTGGAGCGCCTGCAGGGATGCAGTAGCAAGAGAAAATGGCCATCTATCGGAGATGTACATGTCACTGTCTGAAGATCTTGCAGAAGCAGAAGTCATTTGGGAGGAGGTTTTCTGAATGCCCATAATCAACAACTTTGAAGCGATAACTATTGATTATTGTTGCAGAAAATGGACAGTTCTACCCTCCCAGTAGCTGGAAATTACTGGAAAGAAAAATGTCTTTCCTAACCATGATCTCAAGGAGCCCGTGCCAGTTCTTTCCAGAAGGCTCTTGATATATTCTGGCAGTACGTTGCAGATTTCTATGCTCTTCTAAGCTCCTGCAGCTGTGAAATTCTGCTGATCAGGAGCAGGAGGGCAGAGCAACAATCATTGTACTTGAGCAGAATCCTGATAAGACTCAGATTTGAATTTTCCCCCAAAGTTCTGTTGTAGCTGTCTTGCTTCATGTTGAAATGTGTACATAAAGGAAAAACTGGGAAGGAGAAAATTGTTACTGCGGTATAGGACTAAAATGCAACTCAATATTTACTTTAGTAGAATTCTCTGTTTTGTAAGGCAGAAAAACCTTAGGGCTGTTTTTTCAATCATTTAAAATTTCCGGTTNAAAAACTGGGAAGGAGAAAATTGTTACTGCGGTATAGGACTAAAATGCAACTCAATATTTACTTTAGTAGAATTCTCTGTTTTGTAAGGCAGAAAAACCTTAGGGCTGTTTTTTCAATCATTTAAAAATTCCGGTTATGTCCACTTGTAATTCACATCAGTGTGACTGAAATTCACATCAGAGTGGCTTTGTGTGAGTGAAATTACTTACATTTAAAAAGACACATTCATTTTACTTGAAAGCGATATACAGATATACTATTGATATAATAATTATAAAATATATATGATGCCTAAATTTTTAGGTGTTTGAGATTGCTGCTGGTCCAGAATGGTTGAGCAGAAAGTTGTACTTGTTCCTGTGCTGCTTGTACTTACCCATCTTGGCCAGTGTTAGCCAAGGATCCCGAGTGACCATAACATTCGTCTCTATCTAGCTTGTTGATCTGCTGGATCTTCTCCCACTTCCAGGATCTTTCCTCCAGCCAGGATCTTCATCTTCTCCCCAGGGCCCCCTTCTTTTTATCCTCCTTTTCTTTCAACAACCCCAAGTCCCCAGACTTCCCAATCTAAGCAGCCAGTGTGCAGAAGCACAATGTGTGATCAGCATTTTAATTTGTGGTTCTGTCTTGTGTCTCTCAAAATTGTAAGATTTGGGACATGCCCCTTTTATAATAGTTGTTATAAAAATTTACAATCAAACTGCACTTGTTGCAGCTGACAAATAGTAAACTTCTGCTTGACAGTTCAAAAATTCGGTTTCTCACATTCAAATCTCCTGCTCACATACACCCAATTATCTACCACCTGTTAGTGTTATGAGTTTAAGCTGGAAGGTTTTTTTTTTTTTGCCTGTGACAGATGCTGATACTCCTAAGATATCTATCTGTAGTTGTACCTCCTGCAGACTGACCCAGTCCCATGCTGTTTGCTACATCCCTGCCCTTCCCTAGAGCTGGATGGTGTGTGGGGTCAGTAGAGAAGAATAGACCTCCTCAAGTACCTTTGAGCTTCATCTTAAGGGTGTAATGGTTTTTTAAAAGTAAATTATTAAATCAGACTTACAATAACTGCATAAGAAAAATTTAAAAAAAATTGCCCTCATTAACAGACTATGTAGAAATTAATTCCCATCAGTAATCTCATTGATAACATGTTATGTAACTGTCTTCTTGAAGCTCTGAATCACCTCAGTGAAGAAATACAAGCATTCACACATCTCTGGCCTGGAAAGTACAACTAAGATAGTTCACAGCATTATCAAAATATAATTTACTTTTTTTTTTTCTTCTTTCACCATGTCAAGTTGTAGTTGATGAAGCAAGGAAACTAACGTATATTCTAAGAATAATAAAATTCAAAAAACTCTCTATTTTTCCTAGTTTTTATAAATACAAGAATGTGCTTGTAAGTAAAATGTTGAGATTCTTCATGTTATGTGAGAAATGTGAATACTTAATAAAACACTGGTTGTACATTAATGCTTTTCATTGACTTAGAGTGAGCAATCTTCATTTATCTCAGATGCAGTCCTTATATGGTACAGGCATCCTTTGTGACTTTTATGACTGCACATGCTTGTGGTTTGAAAATGTGCAGTTATAGATGCTTTGGTGCATTAGAAAGATAGCTGATGTCTAAAGAATTTTTGACAGTCAGTACTTCATTAGGAATCTCCTACTTACTCATAAGGGTTTTGGGTTTGCTTTTTGGTTTTTTTTGTTTGGGTTTGTTTTTTTTTTTTTTTTTAATTTACCACTGTACTATCACACACTCCTGAATTCTAAGTTTCAAGAAAGAATACTCTTACAGGACGGGCTTGTACAAGTAGTTTGTGTTAAAGACAATTAGTATTCGGGTCATATCCCCAGTGACTGCTGAGGTGAACCCAGTCAAATGATTTCAGGCATAAAGCTGTGCTAGTTGCAACTTGTCTATGAATTCAGTCATTAAGAAATTGTGTATAAAGGGTAGTAACTACTGCTTCTGAATTTTTATATATCAAGCATTGAAGGATGACATATTTAAATAAACAAGCATGACGAATGAGTAAAAAATTATTTATTTTAACAATGATCCAGAATTTGTCCAAACTGTGCTTAGGTTGGTGTTCATTGACTGAAAGACTGATGCTTAACTTGTTTCATCTTCTACCTTTAGTGATATGAGCAAACGAACTTAAATATTTTTCCACGGATTTTCTATTTCATGAATTAATTACTAAATCCATATAGTACAGAAATGTTTCTTGTGTTTCTTTCTCTTCATTAATGCTAGATGTAAAACAGATTCACATTTATGTGGGACGACAAAGCTACCATTACTAAACCCTAAAATAATACTCAATTTTGTCAATTATGATTTTGTTCTTCCTCATTGCTACTATTTGTCTTGGTCCCTAGTGAAGTCAAATATTTAGAAACTCTTTGGAAGGTTTATTTTGATGTGAGGGATTTAGTTTTAACTTTTCTACAGATTTCATTGCATTACATGTCACATGTCAGACAGGCACAAGCAAGGAAGAGGCATGTTCAGGGAAACTTGCAGGGAGACATGTTCAGGCAAACTTGTTGGTAGTATCTGGGGTTATTCCTTCTTTAAAGCTCTATTTCCATAAAATAACTTGTTGTGGAAGTATAATGATGCCAAATATATATGAAGAGTTGATGCTGTGAATGAAGCTGAAACAACTGAGAAAGTAGTACAATATTCTTGTTTCATTGGACTCGATTCTCTGTTTCTCAGTATTTAGAGAGCGCTTAATCCCATTGATGCCCTGAGGTTACTTTTCAACTTGAAAAATTTCTAGAAGAAAATGTCCTTGAGTCATGAGTATGCAATATGGGGTTTTTTCCCATAGGTATGTTTTTCAGTTAATGGAAGGAGCATTTTGGCATTCACTAGGCATTCTATCGGTATAAAAATATTCAAGCAAATTTGGCTGTTGTAGCTCTGATGTCTATTACGTGAGTTTAGGTAGAAATGAATGGGGTAGTAAATGAAGGAATCTGATGCTAAACGGATGACTTTTGGAGAAAAATATATTTCAAAATCCTCCAACTAAAATAGTACGTTTTTCAGTTAATGGAAGGAGCATTTCAGCATTCACTAGGCATTCTATTGGTATAAAAATATTCAAGCAAATTTGGCTGTTGTAACTCTGATCTCTATTACAGGAGTTTAAGTAGAAATGAATGAGGTAGTAAATGAAGGAGTTTGATGCTAAATTGATTGACTTTTGGAGAAAAAAATTTTTCAAAATCCTCCAACTAAAATAGTATTACAGTGTTCCTACAGTTGAGGAAATACGTAGAGGTTTTTCTGACTGTTCAGGAGCTGTATTCTTAAGTTCTGCTGTGCATTTGCTATGGAGAAGTTAGTATTGTGGTTTATTGTATTTTACAGTGTGAAGCCTGAAGTCTTCAGCCTCAAGAAATGTGCACATGATAACTTTCTTCTAGCATGTATTCCTCCTGCTAAAGAACTTTTGCTAACACCCTGAAGTACAAAACAGCCTGTACAAATCCATAGTTTGTTGAAACCACAATAGTATGTAGAGTTCTAAACCTCCGAGAAAGATCAGTAGCTTCCTGAGTTGCATGTGTTATCAGCTTGCAAAAACCCAGCCCACGCTCTTCCTTCCTCTTGAAGGATTCTGTTTTTTCCTCTTCTATTAAAGCAACAGATGCTTAGGTTTTCTCCTTATTCAGCATTCTTCAACCCATTTTTTCCATTATTCCACCAGCCGATTTCCCAGTAAAAATGAGAGTACAGCTGGAAAAGAATTCTCCTTTGTATTCTAGCTTTTTTCTAGGCTGCAGCTGTAGAGAGAGCTTAAGAAAGCAGCTCTTCCATTGGACCATTTCCTTGGACTGTGCAAGTGAAATTTTCTGCACTCTGTGACCTTCTGAAAATGTCGCTGGAAGTTATTGTAGGTTCCACATCTTGCCTTGCATTTAATGTGTTTTTGCAAACAAAGCTATCACTGAAGTTTCAGTTGTTGCATCCTTGGTCTTTCAGGAGGCATTAGAGGCTATACGACCTTTGATATTCTCTATTAGAATACATCTACTTTAGAAAAACAGAGTAATAATTTTATTAAATTTTTCCCACCACCAGCTCTGCATGCTTAGAAGGTCATTGTGAGGACCTCTCTCAGTTCTGATTCATAGACAAAATGTTGATAAAATTTAGTGATTAGAATAAACTAAATTTACCAATAAGACCAGAAAACAGACTGACTTTTTTCTGTGTTACGTCACTGAATACAATAGATCAATACTGGTATTAGTGACTACAGAAACTAGCAGCATACTGTTTGGAAGTGAAGATGGATGCTTTCTTGTCTCTTTCAGTTTATAGCTCTAGCCTTGTATTATAGGGCAGCTGATGCAGAAAGAGAACTTTGACACATCAAGAATTAGGTGTTAGGAAGATGTTTATTTATGACACTTCATCTATAGAAAATGCAAGAGCTTTCCACTCTCTAGTCCTCTTCAAGGTACTTTCAATGCTTTCAGATATTTTGCACCAACCACGTGGAGGCATATTTTGACACATCAAATACCATTCTGCAGTAATTGTAGGGAAAACTTTTAGGAAAAGTGTTCTTTCATTTTGTTTTATTGCAGTAATGACTTACAAGTAAAGAATAACAGAAAAGCAATGACCTTTCACGCATCAGCTTAATTCTTGCTTAACTGAGAAGAAATTATATTGCTACAGAACATTCTTTGGCATTTTAAAATCAGGGAAAGTGTATTACTGTTATGTTCAACTGTGCTGTAAAATCAATTATTTAACTGCTCTGGCTGTGTGTCTATAAGCATCCATGAAAATATAAAATTATTAATATGAAAATATTTTCCTGAATTTCAAGGAATATGTTTTTAATAAGAGTATTTTACCAAAAATATTATTTTTATTGTTAATTTGTGAGATCTTGGCCATTCCCTTTTTTATACCAGTAATGTCCTGAATTAGTAAAAGTATTTGCATGCTTAGAGAAATGTTTTAAAGCTGAAAACTTCAGTGACTCAGTTACTCTTAGTAAATGGCCAGTGATGAAATGATGTTGTATGATGTGGAGAACAATCTCTATGTTTTCTCCCTGTGTTTTCCATGCTACACAAGAGTTTCATATTTCAATTTATTACTACATAGTATGTCGGATAGGTCTTACATTTCATATAACTCATGAAATCATATCACTGAGTTTCTTCAGCAGGAAGAGGTAGGACAGAGATTATAACCAGGGTTTTTTCAGTAGTTTTCATGTTTAACAAGAAATTCTAATTCTAATAAATAATGTAACACATCATTTACAGTATGGTGATAGACCTATATTCAGATCCAAACTCTCAACCAAATACGTACTTGGGGACAAATGTATTTCTTGGGTCTTTGTTTCTTTTGACTTATTTTTTCTCCGTGAAGATTTGTTTTTCACAAGTATTTCTGGTTTATTCTTAGAAGTGTCTCTGCCTTTGGAGGCTTTTCCTCTCTTCTTCATGACAAAGGTGGTGGGACACCAGAGCAGGTTGTCCAGAGTTGTGGATGTCCCCTCCCTGGAAATGTTCAAGGCCAGGTTCAATGGGACTTTGAGCAAAGTCTCAGTGGAAGGTTTTCTGGCCAATGGCAGAGCGATTACAACTAGATGATCTTTAAGGTCTCTTTGAACCCAAACCTTTCTACGGTTCTTTTATCTTCTTGAATTTCAAATAAGAAGAGAAGCTATACATCTGTTGGCTGTTACATGAGTGGATGGGAATGATGACTGTTAGATGACAACATATGGAAAATCTAATCCATATTAATTCCTTTTAAAGGGAAGTAACAGAATATCCATTGGCAAGAGGTTTGATAATCAATCTACTGGGAAGCTGATATAAGTGTCCTGGATATGACTGGTTTCTCTGTGATGGTAGAAAATGGCCTAAATGGCTCTTGGAGGCCGTTTGTTTCTCTTATATCATATGATAGGAATGAAAATCTCAACATTTCAAATATACTATACTCAGTATAGATGTTCTGGACAACTCTGCTGTTTTATTCTGGGTTAGAACAACCAAATAAAAAAAATAGAGGGAGAGAGAGGGAAATTCAGCATACATTACTCCTTCTGTACTTGCCTCACCTAGTAGAACACCACAACTCAGTTTCATCAGTAAGGTAGCACTGGAAATAACCCATATACTGTGCTAGTTTGGTAGGTCACTATGTTTCTTTTAATTGCATGAGAAGAAGGAAAGCACACAAAATCTACTCTTCACAGTTTGTGAAGTGCCAGGAGCCTCTTTGCTTTTATAACTGCTATGGCTGGTAAAGCAAAAGAAAAAAAAAAAAGAAAACAGAATCTACACCTGTGTAGGCCAAGATATGACCAATAGAACTGTTGTGAGAAGTAAGCTGTTAAATCCATGGGAAGAACAGAAAATTAAAGAAAAGATCTTCAAATGTACATTTTATCAAATGTACTTTGATAAAATGGTACTGTAAAGACTAAAATGAAAGCAGCTTTGTGAGGCATGGGTAATGTTGTTACAACTAGAAATCCATACAAGATGAAATTTAAGCTAATTCCTCAACTGTAAACCATGAAATATCTTTAGGCCATTATCTTTAAAATTGACATCTGCCCTACTGATCTCTCACGGTTATAGAGAAATTTAGTTTTCTACTTCTGTAGTAGAGGACATGTGTAATTAATTGCCCAAAAGGAAATAGTATGTTAATGAGACCAGGAGAAGCCTTTATCAATAAACCCTTTGTCATTTTCTTGCCAAAGTTATCAAGAATATCATTAAATCTCTCTCAACTCCAATGCCGTTGTTTAAGAGCACAACACCTTTTGAGGTCAGAGCAGGATATTCTGTAAAACATCTCAGTTGTCCGTGAGAATTTTCTCCTTGTCTGGGAAGTCAGTCACAGAATCTCACTTTCAGCTTCATCTCAGGGCTTTGACATCTGACATGCAAATAAGTCAATAATCGACGAGGCAAGCAAATCTTATAAAGAATAAAATTTCTAATAAATCCCTTAATTTGTCAGAGAAAAGAAACACGACACTCTAAAATTATGGGGGATGACTCTCATTCAGATTCCTTTCTTACTAACTTGTACAAGACTCTGTGCTCTCTTCAAAATCTTGTATAGGCTATTCCAGATTTATATGCCAAAGATACATCTTACACTGAACAGCACTCTGCAATGATCTGACTTTGCAGTCATCAAGGACACCTAGTTTGCGGACGCAATTGGTAGAAATCTTATAAGGAGCTGTCCCGGACTCAAATCAATACACAGAGGTAATACTAAATGAAAAGAGAAAATTTGGTGGAATTTTGCTAAAGCTTTGGTATCAGATTATTGGCTGAAGACAAAATAACGCTCAGCTAAGCAAGCTCATCATTTAGTCTTGGATATGCCAAATGCTGTCATCAAGAGAAATCACAACCCTTAACAGTCTTCCATATTCAGCTAAGGAAGAGCAAAAATTGTACTACCTTTAGACGACAGCTACTGTTTTATTGAATACTTTCTTTTATAAACAGAAAAGTATAGTGCCTATCCTTTTGATGTCTTCAAAACAAAATTTAAGACTCTATCTCATTTATGGATGCCAAATAAGTCCCAGAAGATTGCATTCTTTGCAAACTTCCAAGACAGCTGCATTTCTGAAAGATGCTGACAGAGAAGACTCTGTCTCTTAAACAAGTATCAAACCAGAATAAATTTCATAAGTGATATGAGGAAATAATTTTCCCAGAAGTAGAGGATTCTCTTGGCATCGCTCAGTTATACTTGCCTTATGAATTTGTCTTTTCACTTTTTAAAAGTTGTTCAGTAAATTGTTCCTTCGAGATACCTGGTTTTGCTACAGCCATTATTAGATTTTATTTTAGGTATGTTATCTTTTTTTTTTTGTAAGACATGGAAAAATTATTTTACTCTTTTTTTTTGTGCTGAGGTACACATTTACTTTTGGAATAAAGGGAATGCTGTTCTTTAACTTATTCTTTGACTAATAGAATCTACTTGAATGAAGTATCCAAATCTTTAAAAATAAGACTCCCAAACACACACTGCACATGGCTTTGAAGTCAACATATGCTCATGAACCTAGCTTTTGAGAACTACGAATTAGTTACCTTATTGACTCAAAATACATTTCCTTATTAAACACTTAAATTGTTGCTGGCAACTTAAACAGTAATTTAGGAATATAATTCTCATGCAAGTTGTTAGGCCACTATTTTTCTTTGCAGAAATAGTTTTTGACTTTTAACACATGTAATTCTTAAGACTTCTGAAGATG
This sequence comes from Steatornis caripensis, assembly GCA_013398225.1. Lineage (NCBI taxonomy): Eukaryota > Metazoa > Chordata > Aves > Caprimulgiformes > Steatornithidae > Steatornis > Steatornis caripensis. Next base: position 114,559 of record VZSC01014169.1, on the reverse strand, counting down.
TTTATCAATGCTCTATCAGCAAATGACCTTGCATAAGAATTCACTTTGTGTGAATGGCTTAGTTAAAGCTGATAATTCAGAATTAGTCAGTTCTTTGTGTGCTGACGTTCAGATTAAACAAAAATTTTAACTTCTTTTCATTTGTAATTTACAGCTCCTTGAGAGGATGAAATTCAGATACATGAATTTATTAACAATGATTTTGTGATGGGCTACATATGTGTTATATTTTGTCATAAGTAAATTACTCCTAAACAAGTTTGGGATTTTTTTTAAACACTTGGAGAATGGAAGTATAATTGTGGGTTAACCGCTTCTGAATTTCATCTCTTTCTATTTCTTTCTGATACTGAATGCCGCTTTTTTTCCCCCCCTTCTTTCTCTCTAGGCTTTTTTGTCCTATTGGGTCAGATCATGAACTCCTTATTAAAAGGGGGAACAGTGAACTTATGCAGGGACATAACTAAATGAGAGTATATATGAGAATGACTAGTAAATTCTACTAAGTTCTCTGGACATTTTTGTTCAGTTTTCAAATACCTGTTATCTTGTCATCTAATACTTCTGAAAGGTTAACACACTCAAAACAGTATTATCACTTTTCTGCTGTTGATTCTCCTAATACTTTCATGCCTAAAGACTGATTTTGGTATTTTTGAGAACTTCACAACTAAAAATATATGATTATTTAGTGAACTTTCTGAATTAAGATTTTCAAACTTCTTTACAATTTATCTCATACTAATCTGCAGAAATGTTCTACTTGCATGGGGTAAATCTATCAGAATAGACAAGGAAGCGTGTATGATTCATTACCAGAATGCAACAAATAATTTAGTTAAAACTTTTTTGCATACATATTTTTATGTTTTTAACTTCACTACAAAACACAAGTTTTTAAGGGAGATTTTGTAGCAGATTTTTGCCATGAAAGTTGGTTTGTTACAAGGAATGTTGACCAATTTTTCCTCCCCAAGGAGAATAATGAAGTCATGACTCAGTTCTGACTGAATCATTACTCAAAGTATCAATGAAAATGAGTTATTTCTAGCTGTTTGGAAGTTGTAGGAAAGAAGGACCTAAAATGTTTTTCTTTGCAAAATATTTTCATATGGATGGTTTATGAATGTCGAGGGTTTTTCCCACTTTGGCTGGGTTCTGCTTGGTTCTTTGTCTTTTAAAGTCAGGTTATTGACAGCAGTTTTAACCTGTGCTTCACTGGGAACAAATGCCTTGGCAACTGGCCATTGTAACAGATTTTCTGTGTGACATGCATATTCTATACTCATCTTGCCAAAGCCTGGCATTTCAGATAGCTTCCTTTTCAAGAGCAGGTGTTCATTTATTCCACATCATTCTGCAACCTTGGCAGATGAGTTAAAATTCAGAACTAGTGAAAAAATGAGCTTGTTGATCCAGCTCCATGGAAAAAAATTCTAGTTCTTCAAGCTTGAAGTAGAAAATCCAGACTGTGGAAGAGTGTGAAGTCACAGTGTAGCTGGGTGGAAAAAGGGAACAACAGTGAGTTACGTCTGAATGTACTACCTCATTAACTTGTCTAGATCTGCTCTAATCAAAGGAATATGATAATGCTTTGCCTAGACAATTATTTATTAAGTAATTTATGTACTGATTTGGTTTCTCTGGACAGGAATCTTCAAGTATTAACAAAAGTCACTTTGCAGCCATTCTTCCATCCTTAGCAACACTGAATAAACAGCTGCCATTTGATTGCATTAATTTTATTCTTTGCTAAATCTTATTGTCTCTCTTATTTTACTTTGAATATCTTGATTTTATCAACATTGTTTTAATTACACAGAATGTAAATAATCAAATTTGTCATTAATGCAAAACATGACTCAGATGCATGAGATCTGATAGCAAAACTGTGTTGGAGAACTGAATGTGTACTAAATAAAACCATACTCAGCCTGTGCAGTTCTCTGGTTATTGTACACTTGAGGGAGGTAAATATTTAAGGAGTTTCATACTGTAGTAAACTTTATTTTCCATTTACTTTGATTGCCAACATCTCCGTTCCCTTGCTTACAAAATTGTAGGTGTATTTTATCTTTAGAATATTTCTTCACCTTTGCACGGGCCAACTCAAATTAAACCAACTGCAGCAAACGTTTTTGTCTTATGTACTTCTTTATTTATCCCTTGACTAGTGTAAATGTATAAAAACTGTTTATCAGGCTTACCTCAGAAAAATAAACAAACAGTCGTAGTTTATTAAGCCTTTTGAGAGGCAAAATACACTTACTATAAAAGCTACAACATACATGTATAAGATCAAATTCAATTTGAGCCTCCTAGCTGACCTATCTGTTCTGTGGACTGAAGACTTTCTGTGATTATTCAGAGTGTTGTTGTCACAATGATACAAGAACTAGCTAGATGTGTCCAGAGGACCTACTGTAAATTGATTACACTTTAAAAAGGAGGAAGAAATAAGTTAAAATATGACGGCAGCTATTGGAGACATCTCTGATCTTGTTTCATGCATAAAAAAATCCTTAGCTATTCTCATCAGTGTACACTGGAAATAATGTAGGCCAGCAACCAAACTGGTTCTTCAGACGGATTATGGAGCTTATGTTGATACGTGATGACACAACTGCTTTGCTGACCATACATAAACTTACTGCAATGTATATCTGTATGATTTAGAATTCCAGGAATTACTGTGATACAGTGATTTCCAACTGTGAACTTGAGCTGCAAATGCTTTATTAGTCTTACTATTTGGAACAGGTTGAATGGTCACTTTTTTAGAGGATCTGAGTGAGAAAAAGGCTTTCTATGCTCCAGGATTTACGATTATTTTTTTTTTAATTGAGGTAAAACTCAAGTTCACAAAAATGTGAAAAATTAACTGAAGTTTGTGAGAAGGTAAATATCTACCTTTTGAAATAGATTGACATCTCTACTTTGAACATAACCATAAAGCAGTTCTGCCATACTTTTAAGCAGACATTCCAGTCTAGAAATGACAGAAGAAAATTTAGTGAAGAAAACTTTGTAAATAAAATTTAATCAAAACAAATATATTCCTGCAAAATATTTTATTCCCATTGAGCCAGCCTCTTTCAAATGAATTTTTTAAGCAAAAAAGAATACTGATTAGCCTAACTCTTATTGAAGAAAAAATCAGCTATTCTTAGATTATCAGCAAGCCTGTAAGGTTTTCTTTAAATGTTCAAAACAAAAATGTGTAGTTGCAGTTGTCAGCATCACGCTAACACTGAAATTGCAATGACATATTTTTTCTCCTACATTGTGGAATCTTTTTTTTCTTGATCTGCAAAGCAGTAGAAAAAGATACAAAGTTAATACATATATTGGAGTGAATTAATTTGTCTTAGCACACCGTAGGTTAATGTGGCATAACTAAAAAAAACCAATTGCTAAAGCACTTTGATATCACAGCGTAAAGCCATGCATATGGATGATGCAAGGGATGGAATACTGTGAAAAAAGTTACTCGTATGAAGTACTCAAAATATGAAAATTATATTTTGAAATAAAAGGACTAAAGGATCTCTATTAGGTCTTTAGTCTGATTGAATTTAGCTATTGGCCTTGACACACAAAATTTTCAGGGAAGAACACAGAATTATGTTTGAAATGTTCTAAGAAAGTTTTGTACAATGTGTATTAAAGGTATACGCATTCCATAGTATTGGGAATATCTTTTATGAGTCTTCCTTTCCATGGTTTTTCCTGTGTTCTGTCTTCTTGTTAAGACTTTTTTTCCTTCTTGAGTTTAAAGCAAGATATACAAGCTCATGAGATCTTAAACACACGGTTTAGTTTTAAAAAAGCAGCCTAATGAGTTTCATAAAATTTAACTTACGTTGTCTTGGTTTTGTTCACTACATATTCCTCTTATGTAAGTGCAGTTGTTCAACCCTGCATCCTTGGCTGCCTCTTACTTTCTTCACAGCCCTTTTACTTTCTTTCCATAGTACATTGGTTCAGGATATATGTAATCCATGGAAAACAATTGCACAGCTAGGGAAGATAACCCGGGATATTTGAGAAGCTGGGCATTGCAAATCTAGTTATGAGGGCTCTAGAGAGGAAAGAAGGTATCTGTCTTAGCTAAAGAATCCATCTGGGCTTAAGAGGAGGTAAAGAGCAGAGAAGCTATGCTCTGACAGCTGCCTGCGATTGAAGAGCAGTATTACCATCTTTACTGTACTGCAGGTAGGAGCAGCATTGTCTAGTAATCCTACTTTTGGTGATAAAATTTTTTCATAGCATAAATCATGAAGACACGTGTATATTTGCATTTTAATAGAGAAAATCATTATGACCTATCTAGCCTGTATTTCTCTTTTAGGACCTTTTTTAAGGTAATCTTACCTGCAAGTGTGTTCCTACAGTTATATAAAGTGCTGGAGTTTCAGAATATTGGAGACTTAAAAACTAATCTTCTAGATTATACAGCTGCTAGAGATTTTCAGTACTGTACATCTTTCTTACCTACAGTTGTCACACAAATGCCTATGGCTAAAACACAGCACAGTGAAAGACAAGAATATAGATTTGGAAATGCAGACTGCAGAATAGAAATAGGTTCTAACATTTTAATTAATTTTGACAAGCGGTGAGTTCGTATTTTGTGGCTAATGTCGCTGTAAGTTTGCTTTTCATTTATTGAGACAATGATGTTACATGGGTTTTGCTAGAACATTCTTAATTTTTTTTTTTTCTACACGAGAGAGCTCGCAGCACGTTAGCTTTTCCCAGTTGTTTTGCTTCGCTTCATATTTGGGAACTCTTAAAGACAGAATTTATTTGGTAACATTTAAAAGATATTAATAATAATAATAATGGTTCTGCAATTTCAACACTGTTCTACAAATACTGACTTAAGACAAGTTAGCTTTGTGTTTGTTCCGGTTGGTGTCATTGTTTTACTGATCTTATGTTTACACAACTTCTGGATTCATATTTGTCTTGTCTTTCTTACGCTAGTGCACTGAAGACTACAGAAATAGTAGTCTTCTCATGAGGATGTGTAACGTATTGTTGTTGACCTTTAAAATCTCCAGTCTCTGCTGTATAGTAGTCAGCTGAAGATTTTCTTTATCTCTCATAAAAGACATTCCTAGAGGTCTCCAGAACACAAACCAGAAATAATATCTATTAGCCGGGTTTTGTGTCACCAGGAGAATTAAAATTACGTAGATATTTCTAACGAGGAGTTATAATCCTTCTCTTCTTCCTTGCAAAAAGTATATGAGTAAAATTTTGTCTCAGAAAAGTTAATTGGAAGTTAACTACTAACACATACGCAGTGGTTTTTTAAGCCCATCTGGCATTGGACACCAGTGTAATGGCCATGAGAAGCCTTTCAGACTGGGAATCTGTATGTGTGACAGCATACCTTAACGCTGCACCACAGATAGATACTGCAGCAGACTGCTAGGCAATGCACTGGCTGTTTAGCCAAAATTGCATATGGANTAAAAGACATTCCTAGAGGTCTCCAGAACACAAACCAGAAATAATATCTATTAGCCGGGTTTTGTGTCACCAGGAGAATTAAAATTACGTAGATATTTCTAACGAGGAGTTATAATCCTTCTCTTCTTCCTTGCAAAAAGTATATGAGTAAAATTTTGTCTCAGAAAAGTTAATTGGAAGTTAACTACTAACACATACGCAGTGGTTTTTTAAGCCCATCTGGCATTGGACACCAGTGTAATGGCCATGAGAAGCCTTTCAGACTGGGAATCTGTATGTGTGACAGCATACCTTAACGCTGCACCACAGATAGATACTGCAGCAGACTGCTAGGCAATGCACTGGCTGATTAGCCAAAATTGCATATGGAGCAGAACGTGAACAAATGTTTGGTAATACTTAACTATCCTAACTTCAGGTGTGTGAGAGTGGGCATCATTTAGAAAATGAGCTGTCTTTTTTTTTAGTGTAATTTTGAAGCCCGTTGAGCCAGCACAGTTCTGCTGAATCCTGTTGGTAGGAGTCTTTGAAGCCGTAGTAAAGTTTAAAATACAAAATCACAGAACAACAAAAAAAACCCCACAAAAAACCTTCCATCGGCAGAGCTGCAAATTGATCCATGCTGAAATACCATCTGCTCTCCAAAAGAATGGATTTTTACTGGAATGCAGTACATTTGGCTGAAGATGCACCTTGCCGTGTGTTTTGCAGTTTTTCTTTGTTGCACTTGCCCTGCCACATTAGATACTTTCCGAAGTCTTTAACTTACTTATTAAATGTTAGTAGATCTAAGTAGATCTGAAATATATATTTGCTGTCTGAGTGTATTCCTAGGTTTTAGAAGGATTCCTAGGTTCCTTATCATCGTAATAGAAAGTATGATACTGACTTTTTCATGTCTTTTTAGAGTAATTTTCCTCATAAGATACTGTTTGACAAAATAGAAGAAAGTCTTTTAAGGTCATTCAGATGAACTCATATAAACATTATTGCCACTTGTGCTTTGTGGAAGTGAGCAGTTTTCCGTCATGCAAGGAGGTATACTTGCAGATTAGGATTTTTTTTACCTAGTTTACTGAAACTTGTTGGCAAAATGTATTGCCAAACTCCATGTTTTTGTGCTTTCTTAACCTGCAGAAAAGTTTATTTGGTTTGAGGTTGTGATGAAAATCATGCTGGTTTTGTCCTGTTTTGCTGGCCCTCTCTTGTCAGCATTTTAGGCATATGAAGTTTACTTTTTTGTGAATGTAAGCAGAGTAACCTGTCTGCTAATTTAAATGTTTAGAAAAAAAGTAGTCTTCTATACTGACAGCACATACAATTTCTGTACACTATGTTTGGCAATTTATAGAAACTGGAGATTTTTTCCCTTGCTTATCTCTTCCAAGAAGAACTTCCCTTTAGTGTAAAATTCATCCTCATAAAGCTATAAAATTAGTAATGTCATGCAAATTGCTGTTTACTATATGTGTAACTATTCCATGTCTCAGAGTCTGGACACAGGCCAGCTTCCAAAAAATCCAGTTGTGAGTCTGCTGATTCTAATAATGGGTTTCTGGAGGCCACTTTGTGTGATTGTAGGTAATGTTTACTTCAGTTTATTCAGAAGGCTATTAGTTTACTTGCCTTCAGTATCTCATTAAACTGCAGAAATGCAATTCTCCGATTTCAGGAATGACATTCTTTCTCAGCCCTGAAAGTTTCACAGCCTTTAAAGGGTTTATAAAGTTAGTCTATTCTGTTGCAGGAGAAGCACCTGTACTCTCAAAAATAGCAAGCAAATGATGCCTTAAAAAAGAAGAAAAAAGTAGTGCCCATGTCATCTGCATTGCCTTGGATCTTATATTACCTGGTTTCTTGGTTTACTTAAGGACTCCTTCAGTTTCTACTCTGTGTACTGAAATCTTATTCAAAGGTCTATGTAAATAGTGTGAGATTTTTATTTCAATTCTTCAATTGTCTGTGAAGCTGAGTCCACTATACTGGCCTGAATTTTCAGATTTCCAAGTCTGATGAATAAATTTGGGTAGTGTTTCCTATGCAGAAAAGCAAAAAAAAACCAAACCAAAACAAACCAAAACTTTTTTCTGTCTACTATGTATCTTTGGCAATGTAAACCTTCTGTTGGTGTGTAATGTTGAAATAAGGATAAGCAAAGGCATACGAGAAATTATGTAACTGTAAAAGAAAGATGTTGCCTCTAGTTTCTATATGTGTCTGTGTGCTCAATATGGAAGCTAGTCAGTAACGTCTGTTTGGAGTCTTTCGGGTGATATATTTAAGGAACTCTTGTAGCATTGCTGGTACTCTAAAAATTTACCCTTTAATATACTCAGTAAGTGTTCAGCTGCCTCCCTGACCATGTGTCCTGCAGCCACAGTGAGATTTGCCCACCAGGAATAGTCTAGCTATTCAAAAAGCAATTCTAGCCGCAATATTTAGTGAGTTTTGTGAGGTGTGCAAGGCAATCATTTACTGCAAATTGATTTTTTTCCCCATCATCTCTTTGGATGAATTCTACCAGGCCTGGAAGCAGAAAAAATCCCTGGAGGCAGCTGAATTCTTGTTCCCCATGCTAGTGGCTGTAACCTAGCCTGATTGCAATTAATCCATGATTGAAAAGCAATTGATAAAAACCTGTCTGAGATTGCATGTAATGTACTGATATGCTCCCTGCATTAAAATGGAATTGATTATCAGATTCTATTTTTATAAGAATGCAGTGAAGTGACTAACAGGGATCTGAGCATAATTTTTGAAATTTCCCATGATATTTATCTGTAGCATGTGGAATTAGGGTCAATTACAGTTGTTACAATAGCAGTTAGAGCACTTCTCATAGTGCTCCCTGATGATGTTTGCCTGCAGCGTACACAGCTCTGAAATCTTCAAGTAGGGAAGAGATCATTTGATTTGGAGAGAACTTTCAGGCATTGTTCTGTAATTAGGCACTGATAGATTTGGCTGTGTGTAAGGAAAAAGACTAAAGGATTTCCTCTTTTGTAAACTAGGGAAACAGCATTACAAATCCATACCAACAGTATTGCAATGTTATCAACAATGTATGTATAATTCAAATATTTTTATCATAACATTTTATGTATGAGTTGTTTGCAGCTTACTCATGTTTTGTATGTCTTAGCAAACAGAGAAGTTTGTAACTATCCATGTTGGATAATATTCAGTTCATAAAATGGAAATTCTCAAATCAACGTTTTCTCAAAAAATTCAATAGAAAACTTGCGTCCTGGTTTCTTTTGTCTTCAATGACATCTGGTTGCAAACTCTCATCAAAATGTGAGTGCCACTAACTTGCATTCTTCTTTCACACATAGTTAATAAGTTACTCTTCAGCATGTTGGTATGGTTACAGTGTCATTGACATCTAATCAGAATAGCTAGAGTTCATTTAAAATCCAGTATATTAGTCTATTTCATTTCACACACATTGCGGATTTGGTTTGCAAGACAGCTCTCCCCCAAATCCTTGAGTACCTCCCTGTATTATATTTAAGGCTCTCAGTTATTTGTCTCTGTTGTACATTAAGAGAAGAGATAGCCCACCTACTTGGCAAGCAAATCAGAATAAGCTTGTCTGGGATCCAGCTAATATATGTAATAACAAATGAAAAATTCAGAAGTCTTCAAGTAACCTCCAGGTGGAACAGGTAATGCAAGAGGCAAAGTAACAAGGTTTTCTTAATCTTGATACTTTGTTTGGAAGTAATCAGAGAAAACCAGCAATTTTATGTATCTATCCTGAAACTGAAACAAATCTGTCCTCAAATATCTATCATGAAACAGGTGAAGTTTTGAAATCTTAGTATCTTTTTTAAATTGTTAATTCAGATAAATCACTTGTCTTTATAAAAAAATTCCATGTGTGTATTTTGTTTTAATTTTGGCTTTATTTATCTCCTTTAATATATAAAGGAGAAATATATAAAATTAAAATATATTTTAATATAAAATATTTTAAAATATATTTTAATATAAAATAATTTTAAAAGAAAAATAGCTTAAATTCAGACATTCAATTCAGACATAATTTTGAAAATGATAAACTTTTTAAAAATAAAAAATCTTTGCAATATTTGTGAAAATAATATTTTGCCTTCCAATAGTTTGGTTTTAATGAAGAACATTTTCTGTAATGGCTGGGGAGGAGACAATGAAAGCATTGCTCAAAATACCTTTTAAGGTAGTCACAATTCCTTCTTGCCAGACTGTATAGCTCTGTGCAGTTTCTCCACTACCTGAAAAAGAAGTCTTAATGGTAGTCAAAATAAATGGATTCTCTACTTGCAGTTTGTATGGGTGATGTTAGGTAACAAGAGTGGCTGATTCTTCCATTTTCAAAATTTTTTCTATATTGCAATTGTGGATATCCTGACTGTGGTCTCTCATTACACTGCAGCAGCTGTTGAGTGCAACACAGCTTTATTCTCATATGTAAGCGAGGAGTTTCCCATGCAAATGAGGGTGAAGGTGTGTGCCTGGAGTAATGGTGTTGCAAAGGCATGCATAAGATCCCACATGGCAGGATTCAGCTTTTCTTTCCAAAATCTGGAGATAATTGCCATGGACATAAAATTGATACAGTAGAAAAGACAAATTCTCCAGATGCTTTTAAAAAACCAACTGGTTAGCCTAAATTAAGTTATATAAATACTTATAGATAAGTATAGTATGGATACTCAGATACATATCTTTTACATTAACAATTTTTTTTTCTTCAAATATGCTTGTCTTTGTTTTGATTTGTTTATCTCAAACATTTCTGTCTGTTGACCTTTTCACTTTTGTACTTTTTTTATTTTGCAGGAGTAAAATATATTGCTCTTAGCACAGTGTTACGACAAAGAGACTGTACAGGAGCTCAGTAAGACTTCCTGAGACTGACCTTTTTTAGACTTTAAAATGCTTACTTCTGGAGATAACCGTGCTAACCTAATTAAATTAGTGCACAAAGGCTGCAATGGATGAATTTTGACAGCTTCAAATTTTAAGAAAATAGTGGTTTACAGCTATTGTGACTTTAATTTTATTGTAAAGATTTACGTATTTTNTTACTTCTGGAGATAACCGTGCTAACCTAATTAAATTAGTGCACAAAGGCTGCAATGGATGAATTTTGACAGCTTCAAATTTTAAGAAAATAGTGGTTTACAGCTATTGTGACTTTAATTTTATTCTAAAGATTTACGTATTTTTGTTTCCTCTGAAAAAAAAAAGAAAAAAAAATTTTAAAAATAAGATTAGACATAATGGTAAACTGCTTTATCAAATAGGAGTTAATGCTATTCAGTTCATGCTTACTGAATGAGTAAGGAGATTTATAAATTGAAGATAATAAAATGAAAACAAATTTAATATTCTCCAAGTAGTATTTGACCATAGTCACCATGGGACTTAGAACAGCAATGTTAGGTAAAAATCATTACTGAAAAGACAAATGTCTGTTATTTATATGGTAATAACAACTATGTGTTCCTAAAGCGGCTGTTTGCTTTCTGTAGTGACCTTGCTTTAAATCACCAGTACATTTGATAAGATAATATATTACATTAGAAAGCTTTTAAGCTCAAACCTTTTGATAGGTTTGTATCTCAAAGACAGACTAGCGTATTACCTGGAAACTTTGTTTGGATAACCGTATTAAAATAACTATTACTCTTTTAAACAAGGAAAATCCCATATAAATCTTTCATGTTATTAATAGAATGTAGAAGACACTGTTGTCACTGCCATAGTCCTAGTACTTTTGTGAAATTTTCTTTTGAACTTGTTTTATTATATCTATGGCTTCTTTCTAAATATGATACATTGGCTTCTTGACTTTTGCTTTTTTTTTTTTAATTTCATTTTCTGGAACTGCTTCAGTGAAGTAATTTACAGGAAGTGGATATTTTTGACTATGAAATGCGAGATTAGAGAGCATCCTGTCACAGTGGCATAACTATGAAGAACTACAGAGCTCTCCTGCTGTAGAGCAAAACAGCAGGACAGGAGATACATAGTAAATGAGAGCTAGTGATCATGGATTGTGACTTCTGGGCAATGCTCTCCTACTTCAGAATTGGACTGTCTTTTTCTATTTCACGTATAATCTTTCCTTTCCATGATATTTGAAATTTGAGAAAAATAATAAAATCGTAATAATAACAATTTCTAAACCCAACATAAACTGTGCTCAACTACTGCAGGCATATCCCACTTTAAAGTTAGTCAAAGGCATTGGAAGATTCAGCTGTTGGGGGATGAAACTAGATCTATTCAGGCTGTCAGTATACTGCTGAATTTCATGCAGTCTTGTAATTTTGTATTTCGAGCAAATCACCTGTAGATATGTTTCATTCTGCAACATTTGAAATCCATATATTTTTACTTGATTTCTTTCTAAAAAACCTATTCAGCTGTAAGTTACAGTCTTAATGCAATTTTAGGTAAGGATTAGGTTGTATGGGAGGTATGTTGGCTTCTTGTAGTTGGTCTTGCTCGGTGTCATAATCGATGATTAAAAAAATATTTGTAGGTGTCTGTTGCTATTAGGATAAAAATGCCAAATGGCGGTTTTAATTTCTAACATGTTTCCCACTTTTTATTGCCTTTGCTTTTTCACAAATCTTTTCTTGTTTTTTTCATGTGTCTGTCTTAAAAATAGTTCCCTAACCTTAGATTTCTGGGAGGACAAAAAAGCCTGTGATGCATAATAATTGTATTTCATGTTCTGTGCTCTTGAAGAACTCTTTGCAGTCTTACCTATTACCTTCTCATCCTTCAGTTCATCTTAACTAGGAAAATAAGCCTTGCTTCTAGCTCAAAAAGTTCAAGAAAACACAGTATTAGTAGAACATTCTAATTTTGTGCAGCAATCATCCTTCAAAAAAACCTTTTTTTTTCATTGAAGAAAGGCAGTGGCAAAAAAAAAACCCTACAAAAGAGGAAGGGGGCACGATATCTAAATAGAAAAGATATGAAGTTTCATTAAAGACTTTCAGCATCCTATCTAGATTGAGTTTTGCCAAAACTATAAACTTTAATGAAAATAATTGTATCTAAGTATCTAACAGATGAACCTTTGTGAAACTAGAAAGAAAACAGTCTTTAATGGCAAAGCAGCAGTTGAGTAAGAATAATATAAAACATGATTTCAGAGTCTGTGTTCTTGAAATGAAATTTTCTTATCTATCTGCCTCTCGTATAGTAGTTGTAAATATCTTTTAGTATTCTAATATACAAGAATAAATATTTTTCCACTTTAAGTAGAGAGTGAAAATGATTAATGGAGATTAATACTTAATGCAGATTGATCATTCACTAAATTCTAATCTGTCTAATTGAGAGTCATTTTCCTTGATACAGTTATTCATTCCTTTACTCTAAAAATTGTCACTTTACCAAATACTCACCGAGATTTCTGTTCCTGCAGGAGTCAGTAATAAACACCGTTTAACTCTAGTGAGACATCACGTAGGTTTTAAGCACAAGGTCTTTCTGAAGCAGATAGATGGTTACTACAGATGTTTCTATTCAAAAGAAATACATAACTTAACTTGAGGTCTTGGTAAAATGAAAGTTAATGACTCCGTTCCAGTAAAAATTTTCAGTTTGGTATCATTAAGTTTATCAGTTGTAGTCTTGAAAAAGCATATAACATACTGGTCCGCAGAGACTTCACTTATGACCTGTATCTTTAAAGTTGTTATCAATGAAAAGAAATGAATGTGTAAATTTGCGCTGACTGAGTAAATGATACCTTTGAATTGTTTATTCTAAGTTCATCAACAAACACTTCTGTTTCTGTTCTATTTATGTCTGCTAAAGTGCTTACTAATAGATTCATAGGTTTGTGTTTTTAAATGACATTAAAGCATTAATTACTATATAAGGAAGTCTAAATAGTACATTTTAAAGTTTTATACATACCCACATATACATTTTGAAAAATATATAAGATGGCATTAATTTCATGAAACGGTCTTCCTCATAACTAGTCGAGTCATGATTTGATTATTCAGATCATCCTGAAGGATGATGACTATCTACCCCACCATGATCTATTTCTTCACCTATTTTTCATTCTGAGGTGTTGAAATGACAGTCATATATAAAGTTATCTAATAGTTCCATTAAAAGGTTATAGTTTTATTTCCAGATGGAAATATTCAGAATATTCAAAATTTCAGACTGAAGTTTTCTATAATTCTTTTTTCTGCTACTTCAGTTGAGGTTACTCTACCCTTTCGGGTAATAAATACATATGACAAACTATGCATCTCTGTTTCACTGAGGTGTATCTCAATGCCTTGGAGAGAGGTGGTGGAATTAGGTAGCTAGAATAAGGATAGGGAGACAAGAAGGAGGCAACGCTGTGTTCCCGCTGCACATTCCCTGGAGCAGATGATCTTGCTCCCTCCCAGCTTTGAAGAGCAAGATTATCTGCTTTGATTGTTTCTCAGGCAAATAGGTGTTCAAGGGAATAAGGGTAGCCAGGATGAAGACAGCCTGAGGGTAAAGGGAGCAGGTGAAGTCCAAGAGAGGCTTTTGAGATGAAAGCGATGTAAAACAGGAGGATACAGTATCAGAAGTTGCATATGATGGGGCATAAAGAGCATAGACTATGTAATGCCAAGTAAAAGAATGTTTTAATCATGACTGTACCCAAGAGCCCAGGATTTTTGAGTTCTAGAATTCCAGTGCTATCAGCTAACAGCTGTACAACTTACACACCCTACCCGCTTCAGTAGTGGAAAGGTTTGTAAGGCAAAAGAAATCATTTAAGACAGCTGAATATTTAGTATTTTATGCATATACTTCTTGCCACTGTATCTTGCACCGGTGCTGGAAAATTTCATGAGAACAAAGTATTCAAAACTTACCTCTAATTGTATTTTTGTTATTTCTGAGCGTTAAGTACACACAACTGGAAATGACAACAGTAAAGTGTGTTTTGATTATATAAAAGAGCTACATAAGCATATCTTTTCTGAGGAATCATATTAACGTTATTCTGAGTACCAAACTGAAAAGTCACCTGGCAAATAACCTGTTTGTTCCTCTGTTCCACCACTTGAAAAAGGAGGATGCTACCCTCTGTAAAATGAGGATGTTTAAAATCATAAATATCTTTTAAATATGTAAGAGGTTTGTAGAACATTTCAATTAAACACAAGAGTGCACAGCAAATTTGTGGAGGAATGTTCTCTGAGTTTGCAAGATTTGGATAATGCACTAAAAAAAGAAAGATGTGGCTTAAAGCGTAGTGTAACTCTGTGAATGAGAAAAAAATACTGCAGAATTACATTTCAGTACATGCTTCATAGTAGTTTTCCATTTGGAGGAAATAGCTCTGTTCAAGGCTGAGCAGAAGAATTGAGGGATTGATTCTCTGAAGTCTAAGTGAGAGAGATGAAAAGGATACTTATTTTCTAGTTTTATGATCCATGGCAGTGTCATTTACTTTATAATGAGAGTACCAAATGTTGCATAGAATTAGTGTTCTTACAAACTGTTTCCAGCAGATCAAAAACATAATTATAAACACCTATAATAGTTTCAATCATTATCTATGCATTATTGATACATATAACATGTTTATAACCTATTTATTAACAACAATGAATTGTTAATTTATTTAATGTACAAATCTTAGATACATGATATATAAAGCACATGTAAGGGGCAAACCATTTGAATCAATTGACCAAATTCTTCATTTGTATCACATTTGTGCAGCTAGTTTGTTTCATTCCTGTCCCTCTAGTTTTAGAGTGATTTTGAAGCTGACAAATGTTGCCTGTGTTAAATCAGCCAGCAGATTTTTTTAAGATTACAGACATTGATTGTATTACGCCTGACTGATTTGTATTTCAGGCAGCAACTGCTCTGTGTCAGTAACTTTAATACTTATTAACTGCTAGATTAAGATTTGTCTCATTAAACAGCAATAAACCTAATGTACTGAAGAATCTATAACAGCTGATCGTAACACAGTTTTCTGTACATTGCCATACTCATCAATGTGCCACGAATATGAGTATTCATTTGTGTTTGTAGTTTCTTTCAAAAGTATGAATGTGTACGTTTTTGCCTGTACATACATAAAATATTTTAATAAATATTTTGTCTGGAAAAGTTGCCTTAGTTTACATTACAGTCTATAACAGTATCTGTAAAAAGAGAGAATCTTGCCAAGCATGTACAGATCCTACTTCCAATGTTTTCACTTAAACAGTTCCTCTCTCACCAGAGGCATTACCCACTTGGACATGGATAAAGAGCAGCATGGGCCTTTATAACTATCGCATATGTAAAGTTTTTTTTATACAAACGTGAAACAGCAAAGGTGTCATGTGTAGTGGCGTCTAAAATACAATACGAAAAGCCAGATTGTGTCGACCTTTTTAATTGTTCCTTACATAGCACAGCCAGCTAGGGTCTGATTCTTATTAGGTCTTGCAGCTACTTCTACAATACAACTATCAAACAATATAAGCAGGCTTAAGGAACAACAGCAAAGATGGTGGCTGTCAGGGGCGAAAGGGCAAGAATATGGAAAGTGTTTTATAAAGGGGCTTGACTCACCAATTAGTAAAAAAAAATTTAAAAAGAAAGATATCAGCTTAAAACCATCCCTAAACTACTACTACTACTTCCTCTCAGATGTGTTAGTGGAAGTCAAATGTTTTCATAGCTGTTTACCCAAGAAAACAATGAATACAGGTATAGAATGAGGCTGTACTATTTGGAAATAATTGTGCTGTGATGTCATCTAGTTCTAGCTATCTGCCTCATATACTGTATATTTTATTGAAGTTACAGTGTTAATTTGATTTTAAGTTGATGAGACAACCCACATGTTTGCAGTCAAGCACATGATCAGTACCTTACTAAATGGAGCCTTGTGTAGGTACCTAAATAGTAACTGAGCCAATTTCTTTGACAAGCTGTGAGATGTGCAGCCAGGAGCTTTTGCTCAAATTAGTTCTTTGTTAGACTTACAATTGACAGGGCTGGGAAAGGTGACACTGATACCTTAAAAGAAGCATACAGCATGCAGGATGATCATTTACCTCCCCATCAAAGAAAAAGACCAAAAAATTAAAGTGATGAAAAGAAAGGCTAGTTTCCTGTCTGATTGACAAAGAGAATGAGGTGTTTGTCTTTAAAAAAATGGTTCGAGTCAATCCAAGATAGCTTCCCTGTGTTGTTGAGAGTTACAAAGTGGGAAAGACATGCAGAGAGCTCTTTGGGATGTTGTACAGTCTCTGCCAAAGATTGGAATGTACCTTCAATACATGAAATCTAGACCGTTGAGCATGATTCATGATGAGACTACTGCCAAGCCACTGATTCTCTTCTGTCACATAGCTTAGATCTGCATTCTGCCCAAAGGTATTAATTGGGTGGATTGCTTCACAGTGCTCTTTTGTTAGTGTATGATATCTAGCAATTCTCATAATTCATTAGAAAGTTATTCAAGTTCAACAAATACTTTGGCAGAATACTTTGGTGCAACAGAGGAAGTCAACAAGGTCATTGAGATCATTGAGAAAAAACTACGGTCCGGTATGATAGAGTATGAATTTTTGTACTCCCACCATTGAGCGTTGCTGAAGTATGACCAATGAAAGATGGCATGAAATTATTGTATGTGCTGGTTAATTCAGATTTACTTGTTTAGATATATTCAACAGATAAATTTTTCTTTTCACTCTGTTTCCTGCTGGACATTGTAATAGAAAAGTGTGTGTATATTTATCCGTATCCAGCTGTGTTTTAATTACCTAGGAAAAGAGGCTGTAGGTAGCCTTTTTTTTTTTTCCTCCAGATTTCAGTGCAGTTAAGAAGGATGGACAAAAACAGAAGCATGTTTGTTATCTGTGGGATAAGTAAGTACACCCATGGGACTTCTAATCTAGGAGAAAGAGAGGACCTCCTCTCCCTTTCTGTTTAAGTTGTCAAGATATGTGCTTTGATGAGAATTAAAGCCATGTTTATTTATGTTAGATGTATGTTTAAACTTAGTTGAAAACTGATTTTTAATATTACAGAATCTGTCTTTAATTTAGCTTAGAAAGTTTATTATACCAGGTGATGGTAGAACAGAAATTATAGATCTCTCTGCGAGGTGGATTGGCAAAATACTGTTGTTTGAATAGCTCCGTGTTATTCTATTGTAAGCTTCATGAAATAATTTTTCTTCTCTTTGACTAAGTCACATATTTCATATTGCTACCACTGTGCATTAAAACTGTGAATTATTTTGAAACCATTTAAGCAATCAGTTTGAGATTTAATTATCTTGAATATAACTGAAGAAATGTGTTCAATGCCTATAATGAAAATGCAAATCTAAATTATATTTCTGATATAGAAGGAACCATGACGGATTATTAGTGATCTTGCTGAAACAAGTTTTTTCTCTAGTGAATGCAGTTTTTTTAACATTACAATATCAACTGGAGTTTTGACTGCTTAATAAAAACAAGCACAGTTCTGGATGAAATTATTGCTAATTTTAAGCAGTGTACAAAAATTACAAATTCTGTTGCCATTGTTCAGGTTTAGTTTGTCGTTGTTATCTCTTACTCAGAACAAGAGAGTATCAATATGAATAAGGAGGGAGGGATTTTGTGTCATGTACTGTATTTTATTGCCATAACATGTAATCTACAGAGCTCCATACTTTGAATGAAAATAATAATGAACAGAAAGAACTTTACAATTTGTATATGCACTAAGAATAAAAA
Organism: Steatornis caripensis; assembly: GCA_013398225.1. Taxonomy (NCBI): domain Eukaryota; kingdom Metazoa; phylum Chordata; class Aves; order Caprimulgiformes; family Steatornithidae; genus Steatornis; species Steatornis caripensis. The sequence continues at coordinate 96,323 of VZSC01014169.1, read as the reverse complement.
AGGTATTTGAAAGTCAGATTAGTTTTCCCATTGAAAAAAATGCTTTACTGAGCAACTTTCTATTTTACCAAATATTGGTGCTGATACAAGGAGGTTTTGTAAACTTAAAAGAAAAAAAAACTTGAATCCCATGAGGTTTTTGAATTCACATTGGACTGCTGACTTAAGCTGGCCTTATAATTCTAAAATTTCTAACTAAAATTTCTCAAAGAATTGCCTTAAATTAGTTCAGAGAAAGACTTTTTTTGTACAGATACAACAAGGTATCTGTAAGTCTGTACTTTCAGAGTACAAGAGCAGAAACAAGAACCAATCTTATATTGATATAGGGGAGAAAAAAGCAGTTGATTATTTCAACTTTATTTTTATGAGCCTACTAAGAAAAAAATGCTAGCTAGAGCTGAGTTGACCTAAGCCAGGTTGCTTGCCTTTTGATCACTCAAATAGTCACTATAGATATAGTCACAATAGATCACTTCTACTTTAATGACTACAGACAAGTTTCTAAATATTTTCTGGAATTCAAATTATGCTGAAGGACAAAATATTTCACCTTTACTGCTTCAATTTCAACTATTTCAGCGTTTAGCCACAGAAGAAAACATCAGCTCTTAAAGATGGCAATCAAATTGTGCATCTGTTGTCACTAAAGGGTTCTTCACATACACGTTCAGTTTGTGCAGACTCTTAAGGTTCCATTTTCAAACCGCTTTATTATCCTTATGTCACTTCTTTTTTGAAACAACTTTAAAGGATTTTATATTTTTATTTGGGTGGCTTAAATTTCTGTGTGTAACCTGAAGACAAAATGTAGTAGTAAGTGTGATTGAAAGTTGTGGAATTTTATGCTGCAATATTATCACTGTTTGCCTAGGGGAGGAGGGGCTTACCTGCATGGGAAATTTCCATGTCCACGGTGAGATAATCTCAATGTCATTCAAATAGCTTAAGTCATATTCTTTTGATAACTGAAGCTTTCTATAAGTTGGAGATTCAGAGCACGGTCAGTTGGTATGGGTGTTGCAAAGGTAAATCTTTTGTTCCTTTTTTTGTTATTGGATGAGCTGTGTGAAGTTATATTTCTACAGAGGGAGAATTTTGGAGACCTTACAGAGCAGCTTCTGATTGCAGGTTGCTGAGATGTTGATCTTTCATATAATTCCCCTGGGTAATAACTTTATCCCAACCAGTGTACAAAGGTGGTTTCTGGAACTTTTTTTTTTTACGCAAGATAATATAAAGACAACCACCTGATAAAGTGATGGGTTAGTGGGAACTGTGTTCAAGATCCAGCATAACCAGACTTAAAGTTGTCATTGCTTAAAGTTCTCATTTTGGCCAGTGGGATTCTTACCAGCAGACATACATTACAGTAGTTGTGAGAACGCACAATATTAAGTATTTCAATTTGGTTTGAGAAATTCTGCATCTAAATAAGTAAAAGTCTGTTTATAATTCCTCTTAGCTTTGGTGCCATGTTGAGTGCAGCAACGGATGGAATTATTAACTGCAGAATAACTGTAAAGGCCTAAAGAATAACATTTTTATTTTGATATTAGCTGATTTCTGATTAGCTAACATCCAGTCACACTAAGATAACCAGTCAAAGTAGATCCAGTAATGATACAGAATTTAACGTGTTAGAGGATGGTTGCAGATTTGTTTTGTGTTTTCTTGCAATTACTTGGCCTTTTTTCCTGAAAATCCTTTTGAGTTTTCTGTGGGCATTCTTGCTCTTCTACATACTGTGTTGCTTACAACAGTTTAATCAAAATACTGTGTTATTTATTTATTTTTCCTCAGTAGGCTTGGCAGCAGGATCTCAGAATTAATTTTGTAGCAAAATCAATTTTTGTTGCTCCATAAGTAATTCTGCAATAGTAACCATTCTCATAGAAAGCTAATTTAAAGAGGTCATCTCCTCAATGAGACTAAGAAAGGTGCTTTAGTTGTTAGTATTTGATATAGCAAGGACATAAAGTATTCTTTTAACTTCCAGTAGATCTTGCATAATGGTAGAGGCAGGGGAGAAGAGTGGGGATGTATCCTACAAATGACCCTGGGACATAGTTAGAGGGCAATCCTGTGAGATATGTATACAGCACTTCTTGAACAAGTTTTCACAGTATAAGGATAATCTTTGGTGATTAATTCCCAAATGTTGTTTCCCCTTATTTGCAGCTTTATTAAACTGCATCTCAAATGTCTTGTCTGTCTTCTGTACTTGGGACCACATCAAGGGAGCTGGATTGCTTCTGCCTGTTGCTGTCCTGTGATGCCTTAGAGAAGAGTTTCAGATCAGGAAGTCATGCCACATGATAATTTTGGGTTTTTTTGGTACCAGATCTAAATAAAATGCATTGGGCTTTGTTAAGTATTTTGTGTGTTTATGGATGTATTTATGAATTAAATATTACATAACAGTAGCTTGAGATCATGAGGTTAATGCTAGCTTAATAAAATTCAGAACTCAATCTGCATGTTTCATGATGGTCTGTGAAACTGTATTTGAGTTGATGGGCCATGAAAGCTGTTGACAAGTAGTGCAAATTTAGATATGAAAAAATGCATGCCTAGCCAGGCATGGAAGGCATAGAAGATTTTTTTTTTGTTTTCCATTTCAATTTTATATAGTTCTCTTGCATTTTACTTGGACTCTGCTGTCCTGTCTCCTAATATTAGATAGAAAAATATTTAAGAGAAATAAGTTAACAAAAAATGTCATTAAAATGTTATACGAACTTTGGAGGTGCTTGTTCCCATTGGAGATGTAATTATCTGTGATTACTCAGTAATGCATTGGAGATGTACTTATCTGTGATTAATCATCCTAGATGTTCTAGATGAAAATGCATTGCAAAGGAGGAAAAAAGGAAAACCAGAAAAACCTTCTTTATTTTACATGTTTATTTTTTATTTTGTATATTTTTTTAGTATTTGTTTTCTCCATGTTAATGGAGTGAACTGTTTGAAAAGTACTGAAACTTGTATTTGCAGATGAAAACAAACATCAAAGGAACATACGATCTTTTTTATCTTTCCTGGTGATTGTTTCTGTGGCTGTGTTTTAACTGCCTTGTGAAGATGGTGTTCAGAGTTGTGAATGACTGCCTGTCTCACACAGATGTACAGACACGTTGCACAGCTGAGTCATATTCTGTACCAGTGGTTCAATATCATTGTGCACGTTAAAATAGCATTTCTATTGTTCTGTTCTTAAACAGCTGTTTTCACATTCTGAACAGTTGAAAGAAAAAGATCAGAGCAAATGTTACCTACAGCACATTACCTTCTGTGGTGTATGAATGACATGTGATACCCATTTTGAAATCTTAGTCTTGATTCACTGATTTTCTTTAGTTTTGAGTTGATTTGACAACACTGAAAACCCTAGAGTTACTCATGAAAAAAGGTAGAAGACTTACAAGAGAGCTGAATAAATGAGCAAGGCCTTCAGAATACCTGATTATTTGAAAACTCTGTGTGCGTTGTGGTTTTAACCTGGCCAGCATCCAACCACCACGCAGCTGCTCACTCACCCTCACCCACCCCGGAACTGGAAAGATCAAGGTAAGGAGACTTGTAGGTTGAGATAAAAACAATTTAATAGTTGCAATTAAACAAAATAACAATAACAACAACAATAATAATATACAAATGAGTGATGCACAATGCAGTTGCTCACCACTCACTGACCAATGCCCAGCCCGTTCCCGGCTAATGATCCCAGAGAGAGAAATATCCCAAAACGGCAATCCCAGGGATGGTGAAAAGTCCTTGGTTTCTTAGCAACAACTAAAACCATCAGTGTATTATCAATATATTTCTCATACAAAATCCCTACTAAAGTCAAAACTTATCGTTATTCTAGCTACTAAAAAGAAAATTAGCTCTATCCCAGCCAAAACCAGGACAGTGTAGTTGGAGGATTTTTTTTCCCATAATTTTTCTATGAGTGAAAAAGTATTGAATTGGTAAAATATGCTATTAAAAGCTATTAAAAGCTTCCCTCAACAGCTTATAAGCGTGAACAGTTTCAATATGAGAGGAACAGAAGCACCTTTGCTTCACAAACTATAAATCTGTTTCAGTTATTTTTCAAATTTTGAAAAAATTTGAAATAAAAAGGATTTGTTTCGGATGAATTTTTTCATTTGTTTGCACCTTATTACATCTGTTATCACTTTATTGTATTATATTTTTTTTTCCTCTGTTAGGCTGTTTTACTATATTACACTGTTCCTCTACAATAAAACTCTAGTTTTATTACTGACCCTGGATTTTGATGTAGTTTGTGATGTCTGAGTGTGGGCTCAACTCTCACAGGACCTCGCGGGTGAGGTGCAGCAGCTTCTGGAGGTAGTGCACAGCCGGCTGTTTCCAGATTACAGTACTCACACTATTATATACAGCAGTTGTCTGGGAGTGTGTTCTTAATGAAATTTATTCTAGTTCAGACTATTAGCTATTTTTGTTCCTGAGTTGTCATTTCTTTAACTTTCTCTCTTTCACTTTGTCTGTCTCAGAAGGTGAAAACCAAATCTTTACAAAATCTCTCTTCCACCTTCCTGCCCCAAGCTATTGCAATATTAAGAAACACTCTCCCTACAGTCCATGTGTCCCTGTAAATATATTAGGTCTACCTTATTTTTTCACCTTTAATTTTACAGGCCCTCGTACATCACTACCATCATCACTCCACTGTCATGTCTCCTCCTCTTTTTACTTTTTCACATAATGCTGACAGGTGTACACTGTTACTAGTTTCCTGAGGCTTTTTCTGGTCTTATTCCATGCTGAAAATGGCAACGGGCATTTTGTGACAACCTCTAATATCGTGCAACTATGTATTTCCTTGCAGTCTTTGTTCAATGTATGTATTTTCAATACATATTTCTGCCTTTCAGACAGTAGATTATCCAGTGAAGGATCCTTTCCTAACATGTGTGTACGCTTTTAAGAGCTGTAATCTTAGAAAACAAGACTAGAAGGAATTCTAAAAGATTTTCTATATTTATCTGCATGCAGAATTAGTTAGTCCAAAAGCATTCCTATACTTTCCTAGTCTGTTCCTAAGATGTCCCACTGATGGAAAACCCACAGACTTCCTGGGTATAAACCCCCGTAAAAGAAAAATAACCCCCCACTAAAGAAAGACACAAAGTGATCTCTGGACATTCAAAATCCTGTGCTGCTGAATAGGAAAGTTACCTACAGTCAGTACAGTAGGATGACATGAATTCAAGAAGGATATACCCCTCAGCCAGTGTCATATGAGTGCAGAGAGGGGAAAAAAAATAAAATGGTGTTACCAAAGCACTGGAAGAGTGGAAGGTGTTACACCCATGCAGGGGTGTGGTGACTGCTGGAGGTGGGTGACTTGCAGAGCAAGTTACTTCATAAGAGTTTGGCAGTGTTTAAGTATATGAATTTGTACATTTTACATTTGGTGTTTTACAGTTGGCTGTGATATTGTAATTTGTCCTTAAACAAAAGCAGTCTCAAGCTATATCTTTCTTTCTATTTTTATACAACTAACATACATAGTTGGGAATTGCACCAGTTTTTGAAGTCTGTTTATCTTGTGCATGTTTAGTATATTCATTTATATCTTCCTTACAGGACTCATCCAGCAGTTTTAAATATTGCCTTTTGTAGAGCTTATATTTACAAAATATCAATAGAGGTTTCTATTTAACTAAAATGTGTATATATTTGAAAACGGCTTAAACTGTTCTCTTCAGAGAATCTTGTGTACAAATACCTGCTAAATATATATATATATATATTTATATATGACAGATTGATATTTGTTTATTAAAATCAGAAAATGAATGTTTGAACAGACAGAAGAAATTACTACTTTGGTTATCCAGGCTGAAGGAAATAAGATCTTACTAACTTAAAGGACAGAACATGAAATTATGTGTAGAGGCTACATATACTTTGAGAAAATTAGACACGGTTTCTTTAAAAAACGGCTTTTTTGTTACTTTTCTTTTTTCTTTTAATATATCTCTCGTATTGCTATGATTTAGCATAGTATAAAGCTTTTGCAGCACATTAAAATATATTGACTCACGCCGGTTGAACATCCTATGAGTAATTTTTAATTGGCTAGAGTCTATACAATAATTTAAAATTGATAGGCCTCACCTTGTTATCTGTTCAAATCTTTCTGGCATAAATGGATAACACTTAGGATAAAACAAAACTTCTGGCTACTGAGTCAATGCATGTTTGCCTTCCCTCAGCCAGTAGTTCCTGCCTTCTCTGTCCTTCCAGCAGGCAATAGGCAGGGCTCTACAGGGTGGAAAAGTCCTTATGGGAGAGGTGAGATTTGGGAGAGTCAGACATGCAGCATTCATGAAACTACTTGACAAACTAGGCAAGGTAGTGTCAGAAACATGAGCACCCTTGCTGGGGAAAGGGTTTGTTGTGGACCTGGGCTGGGCATCTGTATAGACACTCTGATGGCTGGACAAAAGATCGGCCTTGTATAACTCAAGAGCAATTGCCCTCACTTAAGAAACATTACACAGGGTAAAATATATTGGGAGAAAATTAAAATTCTAGAAATGTTTCTAATTCTGTGCCTTTTTAGTGGATATCTCTGTTTATTCTTGTGATGTGTTTCAGTGATGCACAATGAATTTGTGCTGTGGGCAGGAGCACTGTCAGCACCGTACAGATGAAAAAAATTGAATGAACCTATGGTGATAGAAGGAATTGAACTGGATATCCTCTTTCTGCGGTTTTCCTGTTATTGAGAAGCCTCCTCAGTAATCCAATAAGTGAGCAACAGGAACTGTGAATATAGATATAACCTCAGATTGAAATTGCAACTTGCTCTGAGTAAAATCATGAAGCTGTACTAGGAATTAACTGTTCAAGGTTTCATGTTAATCAGATGGCATGTCTACATTTAATAGGTCAAGTAGCAACTGAGAAAACTCAAAGGTTGAGTTAACTTGTGTCCTTTCACAGATTTTCTGACATTATGGGTTGTTACACTTGACCTAATCTTTGGCCCGCAGTCTTCAATTTTCAGAAGTGTTTCTCAAGAGTAAAAGCTTTCTTTTTGCTTTCTTTATATAATATATTAACACACAGCTTTATTTTCTTGTAGGGTGCTTCGAGTGTTGCATCAAATGCCTGGGAGGTATTCCCTATGCATCTTTGATTGCCACCATCCTGCTATATGCTGGAGTTGCGCTGTTCTGTGGTTGTGGACATGAAGCACTTTCAGGAACTGTCAACATTCTGCAAACTTACTTTGAGATGACAAGAGCTGCAGGAGATGTTATTGATGTCTTTACTATGTAAGTCACTCATTTATTTTAATTTTTTCCTATGAAAAGTGCTGAAAAATTCCACAATGGATATAAATTTGACTCAAGAAAATGCCTTGTAATGAAAATCACAGAAAGGATGATTTGGATAAGCTCAGCAGATGAACTTTTGACAGCTGATATTTTTACTATTTACAAGCAATTTGTAATACTATTTACTATCCCATAGTTATAATTTCATTTATTATTAAACATTGCTTCATATAATATTGATGAAACTGTGCCATACATGCTTGTTTTTATCTTTTTTATCGTGTGATTATTTCTTTGCTGAAAAGTGTAAAAAAAAAAGTCTATGCTCTAAATAGATAAAGCAGGAGTGCAAGAAGCAACAGATTAGTCTGGGAATAAATGCAATAAAGAAGTAACTGAAGAGTTGTGCAGAACCCTGAGTCTTGACATGTCAAAATTCTGTTACCTCTGGTTTTCCTAGAATTCATCTATTTTGAAAATTTCATGCTTTGCTTCTCCTGAAAACCTATTTCTGAAAGGCTTTTGTTTTGTTGCACATCTCCTTCCCTGTGGTAAATTAATTACATCTAACAAAGTATTTTACTGTAACCAGAAGTTAAATAACATATTTTCTATTCTTTTTAAAACTGTCTCTTTAAAACATGATTTTCTTAGATATTTGAAATCCAAATTCTTATCTGACTACTAATGGTTGTAACTAAAGCTGAAGAATGCAATCCTCAAATTTGTAAACCTTTTCTTTCATGAATGTTTTTAGAAGTGAAATGATTTGATCATACATCAAAACTCTGTCCTCTTACAATGGATAGTTCCATGATAACGGCAGCTCAGTGCTCAGCAGTGGTCAAAAAGTAAACCAAGTACCAAGAACTTCTGGGAAAATCAAGAGAAACAGAAAACATACTTGTGCCATTGTATAAATTTATCTTTCATCCATATCATTAATACTGTATAAATAATGGTGCCCCAAAGAAGGCAAAAAAAGAACTATTAGAGTTACAGAACAGAGGCTATATGGTTAGAAACTGAGTCTAGTAGGACTCTTCAATCTAGAAAGAGGGATATTAAGAGCTGTTGCTCTAGAGGTCTGTACACTCACAATGTTATGAATAAGGTGCGCAAGGTTAGATTGTCTTTCTCTTCCTACTACAAGAAGTTTGAGGTATCAGAGGAAATTGGTAGGCAACAGGTTCAGAAGAAACAAGCAACGGTTCTTCAATTGTTGTATAGCAGACCTGTGAAGCTAGTTGCATATTGTGAATGCCAAAAACGTATATGTGTTCAAGGATAAAACAAATCCGTTGAAGGTTTCTAATGATATACAGACTTATCCAGCTCAGGAAGTTCCAGAGGCTACAATAACATTGGGAGCTATCCTGCCAACTTGCCTGCTCTTACATTTTATATATATTGTTTGAGATAGGAAAATGAACTACATACATATCTGATCTGACTTGGTACCACTGTTTTTGTGATAGCTAGACACGGAATCTTAAATCTCTTAACTTGTGTAGTACTACATTATCAACATCCTTTCTAGAGCTTCTCAGTGAAAGTTAGCTTTATTACTTGTGGAATTAGTAGCCAGAGGGGAGAATGTAACAAATATGCATGTCACTGCTATGGCATATCCAAATTTATTCTTAGGACCGAAGAACTTAAATGTTCGTGTGTAGTAGTAATACATTGGGTTGATGGGAAGTATGTGACTTCTGCTCTGCCTTTTTGGCTTGTCGCTTAGAATAATGGGTCTGACTTGACTTGGCGGCTAAGGTTCATTGTTATCCCAAATGAAAGATCAGTCATTTTATTAGGCTGTAGCTTATTTTATTAGTCCCTAGGAAGCCATTAGTGCAGAACAGCCACAAATCGATGCTTTCTATTCATAGCAAGTTTTCCAGCTTCCCTCTGTCAAATACTTAAGCAAAAACATCAGTCAGAAGACATAGTTCAAATGCATGTAATTCACTGGAAATTATTAAGGAACCGCAAAGGTGATTTTTATTTTCTTGGCATTTAATTGTTCATCTTATCTAGTAGCTCTGTGATTTGTTTGGGGTTTTTTGTTTTCTTAAAGATATACTAAACCCAATTCTTTCCTTGGCAGACCTACTGGGAATGAAATTTCAGTTTATTCAGTTATGAAAGACGCCTCTAAAGTTATGTCTTAAAGGGAGGGGGAGCAAATATTTTGACTAAAAAGCAGATGAGCCATTACTTTATCTGGATAAACTGTGTAACTCTTAAAGAAATTTGCACACGGTAATTTTATACCTGCTTAAGTAGCTATTATTCTACTTTTTAAAATAATTTTGTAAGGAGAAATGCTTTATATTTGGTCATAACTATTAATTAACAGTTGGCAGTACAAAAGCCATATGGTAATTATATTGCTTTGAAAGGCCAAAAAGCAGAGAGAAAATTATGTAAGTAAAAAACAATTCAGCATCTACATTCTTAAAACTATACATACTGAAATGGAAATAAAACCTAGCTGTTTACTGTTCTGATTAGAAAGAATAAGAATTTTTTAAAAAAAATCTAGCAGTGTGCCCTACTAAATTATACTTTTTTAAGATTATTTAAGATATTTTGTCTCTTAAAGCTTCTAGTGCTGTGAAGTGTCTCAAGCTGACCTGGAGTTCATCCTTCTGTGATAAATGTGCTAGGCAGATGTTGCAGTGAAGTGTGTTGGATTCTGTTTAATCACGCTTATGGTTTCTGTCTATATTTTTATTAGCACCATGGATTTCAAATGTCCTTCAGAATAAAAATCAATCACTATCTGAGAGCTACTTATGTGGGTGGTAAGAGTTACGAGTTTTTTAACTGTGTCCGCAACTCTGTTCTGAACTCAAATAACACCACTCACAAGCCACCTTGTATCTTTTATCTTTGTCAATACAGCTACTCGTTGCAATTTAAGAGAAGCTGACCCCTGTAGAGAAAGTAGGGCATAATGAGGGCATAAACAAGATCTGAAACACTCTTTAAGTGCCTAAAATAAAAGCTAAAGTACCTAAATCCACCAAAGCCATTCAGAAATATCTATATCAATGTCCCTGAGGGCATCAGCAGTCCCTGCCTGGTGTCCCCTGGGGCCTTCCCTCAACCTGCCCATGGTCCAGGACCCCATTTCAGCCTGGTCTGGGGCTCTCAGTCTCTCACCATGGACTTACCCACCCATGGGGCTGGAGCTGCCCTGGCTGCCCTGTCACTGCCCTGCTCCCTGGCTGAGGTGTTGGGATGGGCCCTGGCTGCCCCATGGGAAGCCCTCGTCCCACATGATGCCCTGATGCTTGGGTAGAGATGAATTAATTAAGAACCTGTAATAGGCCTCAAAGTCTGCTTGGAGAGTTCTGCTCTTGGGAGTTTAGCCAAGAGCAGCAGCCCTGTGGAATAGAAGGGGTGGTCTGAATCCTGGCCCTGCAAAGTGGACACGATCCCCTATTCCATCTCACCAGACTCCTATCTGAGTTCAAAGTTTGTGCTGGTTTTGGCTGGGAGAGAGCTCATTTTCTTCCTAGTAGCCTGTACGGGGCTGTGTTTTGGATTTGTGCCGGAAACAGTGTTGATAACACAGACATGTTTTCGTTACTGCTGAGCAGTGCTTACATAGAGCCAAGGCCTTTTCTGCTCTTCATCCCACCCCACCAGCAAGGGGGCTGAGAGTGCACAAGGATTTGAGAGGGGACACAGCTGGGACATCTGACCCCAACTGACCACAGGGATATCCCACACCGTATGATGTCATGGTCAGTGTACAAAGCTGGGAGAGGGAGAAGGAAGGGGGTGGTATTTGAAGTGGTGGCATTTGTCTTCCCAAGTAACCGTTATGTGTCACGGAGCGCTGTTTTCCTGGGAATGGATGAACACCTGCCTGCCATGGGAAGTAGCAAATGAATTCCTTGTTTTCCTTTGCTTGTGTGTGTGGCTTTTGCTTTACCTGTTAAACTGTCTTCATCTCAACCCATGAGTTTTTTCACTTTTACTCTTCCAATTCTCTCCCCAATCCCACTGTGGGGCCAGTGAGTGAGTGGCTGTGTGGGGCTTAGTTGCCAGATGGGCTTAAACCATGACACAGCTGCAGTTCATACCTGCTTTGGAAATACTAATAAGTAGTAAATATTTATAATCTAAAAAATGAAGAGCAAGTTTTGCAGCTGGTTTTAAAGTTCCTTAAATGCTGGGCAGTTAAATATATTTTCTCAGATTTATGATATTCTTTCCAAGTTAAAATATGGAATGATCATGGTCAATAATTCTGAGGAGACACCCTGGAGAGATGCTGTGTTGGGTAGAGACAGTACTTTCATAGCAAAGATTCACAGTAAAGAATACTCTTTTGCTTGCTTCTTTTGGAGTGTGTGGGGAGGAACAAAACGAAATATGGCCTGTAAATAGGGTGCTGAAAACAATAGTTCCTAAAAGTAATGATTTTTTTTAAAGGATTTTGTCTCAGAGTATTGGATTAACTTGAATTTCTTCAGGGTGACACAGGTAAAAAAGATTGAGAACTAAAATAAATAAAATATATTTGAATTCTTGAGAACACATACTGTACGGACAGGTATTCCTTATGGAGAGAACATATAATCAAAATTCACGAAGCTGAATGAGGTAGACTCTTACCTCTTTACACAGTCATTTCTAAATCCATGAGAGACCTGGACCTGTTCAGCCTGGAGAAGAGTTTGACAGTGTAACAGCTCGTAGGCTTCACTGAAACTGAGTAACCTGCTTGGGGCAGACGTGGTATTCAGTCATTCTTCTACTAAATAAACTGCAGTGAACACTATATTTGCAGACTACTGGATATAAGCAGTTTAGCTTACTTAAACACTGATTGTGATACGATTCCAAAGTCAACAGAAATAAATGTACGACTGTCAAACATGTATTGTATGAGCTGGATTTTGTATTTTTCTGGTGTTTGGAGCAAATTCCCTAAGACTTTTTTTAGAAAATCAGCAGCACAGGTTTGGTGCATTTCCCAACAGTACCTTTTCACAATTCTTTCTCTTTAGTATGCAAGGCCAGTTAGTGCCATCTGTCACATGTTTGTGATATATAGGCCATGAAACAAGGGAATCACACTTTAGGAGTGGAAAATGAAGAAATCTTCTTGATAGAAACATTAACAGCATTTTCCTACTATAGTCAGAGCTAATTCAGGTCGTTGCAGATTCACTTCCTTTTAAAGGTGTGAAACCAAATAGTAAACTAAATGAAGTTACAATCTGTAAATCTGTTGTCACGGTCTTCTCTGTTGGAAGTGCCACACACTCTCTACTGGAGCCACCTTCTTACAGCTAAAAAATTCCTTCCTTTCAAAATGTGAATGCCTGTGTTTCAGATGCTGTTGTGTTCAGGTTTGACGCTTGCTAATAACCTTTTAGTTAGAAAGGTCCTGCTATTCTTCGGTTTTGTTGGCTTGGCAGCTATCACAAGTTAAGTATTGGTACCACTAAAAATATTATTGTTATTGTTAGTATTATTACACTAATATTAAGGGAATACTGTGAAAGGTATTATAAGGAAACCTTGTAGTAAAGGTTAGCTGATATGAAGTATGACATTTATACATATTTGCATTAGATTAGACTATGTGATAGTTCTGTTTTAGTCATCTACTTAGTACTCAGTGGTACTAATCTGGTTTTCTCTAGAAATGTTTGTTCTGTTGCAAAAGTTTCATGTTTTTAAATTTGAACTTTAATTATGTTTTAAATACTATTTGTATTATGTGAAACAAAACATGTAAGGCTCTGTATTAGGACAAGAAATTGCTAGCTTAGGTGGGACTGTGTCATAGTATGCCTGGAAACAACAACCATCCTAAAGAGCCCTGGCACGTGACTCCACTGCTTCTGTAAGGAGAAGATTCATCTGGGCACCAATTCAGCTATCCAAGCCTATGAACAGGAAGAAGAGACAGGAAAGAAGTGGAGATGTACACAGTTTGCATATACCGAACTAGTAGGATGACTGCCTGTGGTTGAAGTCCAGGCTTGTATAGTCATGTATTTGCAATGCATACTGCCTATTTGGAGGTGTATACTGCCTTCTCGTAAGGAATATTTTCATACTCCTGAATATGTAATAGTATCCGAGTAGTTATTTAAACAATAGTTTACTTTTTCTTTATATATCAAATTAATATATATCTAGGGAGTGTGATTTAAAGTTTTTAGCTTCATATCTGTAAAATTATCTTTAAAAAGTCCTTATAAAATGATAGTTTTATATAAAAAATTATTTTTAAATTATGCTTTCTTGAAAGTGTGCTTGTTTTTAGATAATAGATTTTATTGTTGCTGTGGTCCAGAGTTAAGCAAAGGAGTCATATGGCTGAATATACGTTAGAAAGCAGTGTTAGAACAATAGAAACTGATCAGTAGACCTAAATACTTGGTGCTAATAATTTACTGTTAGTACAGTATTTGTTTCAGGAACTAAATTTGAACTCAGTCTTGCCTGTAACAATGGACTGAACATCCATTAGCGGCTAGATTGTGCTGTAGGAGCACGCCTGGAGCATACTTCCCATTTACCTTAATTGGAAGGAATTCATGTTGTGCACTCTGAAAAATATGATCCAAATCATACCTCAGTAAGTTGGGACAGCTGTGGTACTTGCTTAAAAAAAAAAAAATCAGTTCCTGAGCCAAAACACTAACAAGGATATACCCATAATCCCTACTGCTGTAAAGTTAAAGGTTTGTTCACTGAGCACAGTGGTAAAATGACTCCTAATGAGGGCTAATGAGAGTTCCACTAATATCGTCCTTTGAATTCTTGTACTTGGATTCTGACTATGTGTAGAAAAATGAAGTTATCTCCGAAATTATCTCTGCAAGATACTTTGCCCATGTATCTTGTTTCTGTATTATAATTTGACAGGAACCACCACAGAGATCAAAGGATGCATTTTTAATTTAAAAAAAATTGCAGTTTATTTAAGGAGAACAGTTTCTATTTCACTGGAATGGTTCAGTCATACATAAAAAGTAACACTGGACAAATATAGCATATTAAAGATTAGATGCAGAACATGGCACTTCAAATCTGGTATCGTTGGGTAGATGCATCAAATCTGACAAAACACAGCAGCACCTGAGAATATGACCTTTGCAAGATTATACAAAGTCTTGTATACCAAATGTCACTGAAAAGTCACATTTACTACCTACTCAGCTGCATTATGTAGTCTAGTGTTCTGTATTCTGTTAAAAGCAAAACCAGTAAGAATCTATATAAGTAAAATTTAGGATTTGGGAGGTACCTGCAAAAATGTGGTCCTCATTTCATGAAATAACTGAATAAGGAAATTCATAGCAGCACATGTGAATAACAGCAGAATGATATTGCATAAATAATTTTTTAGTCTTCATCTGTGCAAATACAGTCCACTACTTTTAGGCAGCCAGCTGTATTATTTATTACGGTGTTAAACAGCTCTCTCTCTTGATTATCTGGAATTTTATGTTGGCTATAATCACTGCTTGCCTGTGACTTGAAGCATTTGCAATAGACCTTTCTCAGCAGGCATTGTATCTTCATAAGAAGTACCTTTTAGTATTCTAAGTGCCTTTATTTCATTTTTGTCTTAGTTTACTTGAAAAACATGTGAAATAGAAAACATATCTTCCTAGGTAATATACGTATTGCTAATTCTTGCTTCATGTGCCATGCAAAATTAAGATAAGTGGCCTTTCCACAGGAGATCTGAAAAGGGTAAAATTAACTGTTACCATCCCACTCTGCAGTTTTAGTATCAAGCTGTCAGTCTTACACTTTCAGTATTTACTGTGTGTGACTCCCAAGTTTACACTTGTGGTAATGAAATACTCAAATCTTGTGATATGCTTTTGCCACATCTTTTTACACTTTATTGCTATGGAAAGTTGTCTGGGAATTCAGTATACATAGTGCTCATATAGTGCACAGATAGTGCACATAGTTACACTATCATGTAATTCAGCCAGAAATCTGCATGTTACTGTGCAATTATTCCCATCTATTTTTGGTCTTCTTCAGGCAAAGAGGGCTCTAGATTTCTTCGGTATTTAGCATCTTTAAAAATGTTTGTAAGAAAGTAGTCTTGCTACAGGTGAGCAGACAGAACAAGCCTATATTATCAGATTATTATCATCAATATGTCATAGTCAGAATTTTGCGTTTTAGACTCCAGCATTTCATGATTATTTAAATTCTTACGCTGAATCTTTTCCTGTTCCAAGAAAGTTACAAAATTCATAGGGCAGAAATGTAGTTTGCACTGCTATTTGTCCTCTTCCATTACCTTGTGAATTCTCTACTCCTTTTAGAGGTGATCCATGAAATCTTGGCTTAACTGTCCCATTCCTAGGAAGGAAGCAACCATCAGACTTTTAGAGGATGATGATTTAGGGTTGTATGCTGCATACACGTAGACAGTCATAAACCACAAATTAATCTGTTAAAAATCAGTTTTAAACAGTGGGATCTTATGTCACATCAGTTGCTGTTCAGAGTAGAATAACAAAATCTGGCCCTTGCAGATTGTGAGTGTAATTTGCATATTACAGTATCATGACCTCCTCTTTATATAATCCTAACAGTCTGCCTTTATTTTTGAGCAAATGATTTATATGATTACATATAAAATTTCTTCCAGAAGTACAGAATAAAAAGATTCTGATTTATTTTTATTACATTTTATTTCTACTTTGATAAAAAATACTTTTAGGTCTTTGTTGCTCTTGTCCTTTGTCTACTGTTAATCTTTTCTCGTTTTATCATTTCCTGACAAGCTTTAATTGAGCATTCTGCGCTCCAATTTTGTTTTCTTTCCACCTGAAATTTAGGAGTTTAGACTCTGTATTAACCTAATCACAGAAAAATCCCTCATGCACCTGACATTTTCTTACTAGTTTCATTTTTCTCTCCTCCAGAGTGAGGATATTTTGGTTTCTTTAACCTGAAGTTTATTGGTCTTACTTTGCAGGTAGTACCTGATTATTAATCCTTCTTTCTCCCTGCTGTCTGTATGTTTTCTTTCTGAAGTTTGCCTTTGCTTGTCTGCTTCCTATGCTAACAATTCCTCTATGCTTCATGGTACCAACTATCTTCTTTGGTCAAAGTTTTTAAGTGAATAGTGTCATGAACTTACACCAAGAAATTGTTGCCAGCTGGTTTTCAGGAAAGCTGGAGCACCTCTTGTATGAACTTCCATGGGGCATGGCTTCTGCATACCCTAAACAAACCTTCTTGCTTCCAAATATCCCTTTTATTTTGTCTCTCTTACAAAAACACACTTCCAAAACTGTTTCTACAAGCTTGAGATATCTTGAGGGGGTAGGCTGCTATCTCAGTCTCTTAACATCCTCTTAGCATCAGTCCATCAGGGGGCAAGAGGATTAGCATAAAGGCCAGTATTGCTGTTTTACAGAGTAACAGAAGTTATTGCTCATTCTAGATGTGAACATCAACTATTCAAAGTTGCTTGTGATTGAAAAAAATAAATAAATGGGGGAAAAAAAGCCCCAAACCCCCAAAACCAGGAAAACCGACCTATCCCAAAGGTAGTGATTACATGCATTTCTTATCTTTCTAAATTTTCTGTGGCAGCTATAAAAACAGGAGGTTTTTAATTACGAGCTGTACTATGATAAATTAACTAACTTTTTATTACTTCAATGGCTTTGGTATTTTATTTTCCTTATTGTGTTTTCTTAGCTTGGAAATAGGTATCCTTGCCTGAATCTACTTGCATTCAGAGAGTATGGTACAGTTTGTTGGTAATTATGTGCTACTCAGCACCTGTAGTATCTGATTGTCATTATATTTGGAGAAGTTATGTTAGAAATTCAGGAAGAGAAATGTGAAGCAGAATTATAAATGCTGGAAAAATATCTCCACAGTAATACCTAGGACTCTGGTGGGCTAGTCCAACGAAAACCTCTGTAATATTAGGCTTTTATCTCTTGTTCAGGCTGAAGTGTACACATACTTTATTTAACTGAAAAGGTTTACTTGACAGCATGAGAATCGTGTGTCGCAGGACAACTTAATCTGGATTTTTTGTTGCTGTTAATTGCAAATAAATGTCTGCAATGCATTCCTATGTTATCTAAATTAAAGAAAAATATCCTTAGCTAGTATGTAAGTTGTTCCAAAGCAATACTAAGTAATTTTGATAGAAAAATATATATTGGTGTGCATTAGCTCAGTATCAAACTTTAACAATGAGGATAGAAAGTGTACCACAATTAGACTGAATGGTGTAAATTCTTCAGGGTTCCTACAGTTTGTGATTCCATTTAGGAGACAGTAAAATATAGAGGGTCAATGTTAACAGTTCTTCTTGGCTTATCTGTTGGGGTAGTAAATCCATTTATTACTGCGGAGCAGTACTGATTTACTCCAGTGAAGCAACTAGTTCCACAAGCCCAAAACATTATTACTTCTAGACATAGTTAACAGAAGCTAATTACGAATATTGAAATACTTTCAAAACAGGGTGAAATAATTATGAGCTCAGTTGATTGAAGGAGTCTCAACAACAAAATAATAACTAATTTGTTATAACACACTTTTCACAAAATTCTGCTACGCATAGACTTGATTGTTCAACAAGTAATGACTTGTTCAACAAGACANGGGTCAATGTTAACAGTTCTTCTTGGCTTATCTGTTGGGGTAGTAAATCCATTTATTACTGCGGAGCAGTACTGATTTACTCCAGTGAAGCAACTAGTTCCACAAGCCCAAAACATTATTACTTCTAGACATAGTTAACAGAAGCTAATTACGAATATTGAAATACTTTCAAAACAGGGTGAAATAATTATGAGCTCAGTTGATTGAAGGAGTCTCAACAACAAAATAATAACTAATTTGTTATAACACACTTTTCACAAAAGTCTGCTACGCATAGACATGATTGTTCAACAAGTAATCATTGCTTGCTGGCTTTGTTTTTTTTTTTATATCCTTGTATTTGCCAAAGCACCATGAAAATACACAGTAGGAAATCTGCAACATTGATCTAACTCACTGAGAATGTTTTCACTCACCTCTGACTTGTCTCTGCTGGGATAGTCTACTCTGTACTCAGCTACAACCTGTTCGTTAAGATGTTAGCATAGATGGTTTCCATCAATAACTTCTGTCAGAGGAAGAAAGTGTTTTCTCAAGAGCTATTTTAATATTCATCTTGTTGGATAGAATCCAGATTCAGATTAATGAATTAGGAAGTCATCTTAATATGGAATGCTTAATAACCCAGCAGCAGAAAAATAACTAAAAATTGAAAGATTTAAATCACAAATTGAAAACCCTGATGTTTGTGTTTTTAACATTTCTGAACACAATTTTGTGAGGAAAATTAGATTTGGCACCCATCAAGTCTCTACAAGATTAAGACAGTATGCAAAATATATATTTAGATTATTGTATTAAAAAAAGCTTTTACTGATTTCAAGATGTTTTTCGCAATCAATTTACATTTAGATAATCATTCTGCTTATTCTACACAGCTACCTAAGTTAATACGTGAAGATTGCATGGTCAATGCGAATTTGTTGAAATCGGGTTTATCTTCACAATCTTCACTGACTGTCTTTGAATAGAAATTTTTCATGACTTAATTATAGAATTATGTAATATCCGTCGGACCCCTGCATATAGTAATTATGTATGCAAGATGTCTTTTTGTTCTTCTCATTAGTGTAGCTTTAATCTTCACCTAGTATGTATCTTACTAATCCTGCCAGGAGTACAAAGTTTATATTTAATTTTGTCTTTCCTTCCTTTGCTCCTTAACCACCTCTTTCCTTCCATTCCAGTCTACACAAGTGTGAGACCTGCTTATCCTTTTTCTTGTCCTTACCCACCTCCCGCATTGGCTCAAGTTCATCACCCCTTCTGCCATTCCCTTTTACCTCCCTGGTTGCTCTCATGCTCTGTCTGCAGCTTTTGAGACTTTGCTGAAACCCAGATGGCAATTTATCTCCTTGAGTTCATCCACAAAGAATCAAATGTTAATTCAAGAAAGTCAATCTCCGTTTTACAAGGCCCATATTTTATTATCTATTATAATTTTGTTTGAAAATCAAAGTTTATGTGACATTCATTAGATACTGCAGAATAATTTAATACCAACACTATCTTCAAAATGGTACATACATAATGTTACTGTTGTAATTCGTTTTCTTTAAATACAGCACACACTGAAGGTAGTTGTATTGAAAAAAAATCTGACTTTTAAAGAGATAGTTGAATGATTGTTTCACAATTTTTTTAAAATATTTTTTACTTTTTGCGTTATACAAGATCATCTCCTTTCAGTAAGTCTATTTCATCTCATGTAGTCTGATCAGTAGAGATTTTACTACTGTCTGTAGAGAGTGTATGAGGAAGAAATTTATTTCTATATTTGGCTAGCATATAGCTATACATTTTGTCCTTGTAGAAGGTTTAATTGAAAGTTATTCTTTTAGTTGCACATAAGGCTGAGGAAAAAGCTGAGATTTTTTAGTATGCTTTCTGATACAAGCAGCTCAGTGGGAGGTTCAGCACAGATGGTTTAAAGGGCTGTTGCAAGGGCTGAAATATTCACTGGACTTCACAAAAGCCTTAATCTCTTTAGGGCAATGATAGCTTGTAATTTNTGATACAAGCAGCTCAGTGGGAGGCTCAGCACAGATGGTTTAAAGGGCTGTTGCAAGGGCTGAAATATTCACTGGACTTCACAAAAGCCTTAATCTCTTTAGGGCAATGATAGCTTGTAATTTCTACAGCACTGAGCACAATGAGGTCTGTAGGGAGCTGCTGCGGGCAGAACTCCCATGCTTCAGCCACTGGTGGAGGGCAGAATTTTATAAAGTGTATAACGTAGAAATTGGAAGAGATCTTTTGGAATATCCACGAAGTTGCTCTCTGTTTTGTGTAAGCTTATTTTCATCAATAAAGACAAGATAGATAGACTCAAAACATCATTTTCCCATTAAAACAGTGTTACAATGGCTGAATGGCTATAAAATTAGGGAAATGGGCTTTTTAAAATGTAATCATCAATTATATGTCTTAAAATAAGTTTCATCTTTGCATCATCTAATGCTGTCTATAATGTTAAATTTGTTTCACCATCTTGAATAGTTTGTATATATTCCATTCAGATATCAACTTGCCCTAGTTTTCACTTGAGTATGAAAGAAAAATTGATGTAGAAAAAACTTGGAGGGCTTTGTTACTGGGAAGCTAGGGAAAAACATATCCTGTCTCATTCCCAGAATCCTTCCGTTATCATCTTCTGAAAAATGCTGCAACAGGTGCCAAAAGCATTCATTTATAATACTTCTCCCATCCCCATTCAGGTCATGAGTTTAACTGTATTTTTCTGAGACTAGCGCAAGCTTACGATACATTCAGTGAAGTTGCAGACACAGTCATACATCTGAAATATCAACTGTAAACTTGAATCTGACTTCAAATTTGAAAACCATCCAAACTCAAAAATATTTTAATTGGGTTTTGAGCTTTGTTCTTGTGTTGTACATATAAAACATGTATTGAGAGTTGCCTTTTGGGTAATGATGAAAAGTGTGATCCTAAAGAAATCTTATTATTAAATATTTGTTTTCATAACGATAAAGGTATTAATCTTTATGTCTTGAGAAACATCCATTTCGGGTAGTTGTTTGGTGCACATCAAAATTCATCTGGCAGTTCCTAATGGGTCTCTTGCTTATTTTTTGTCCTACTTTGCTATGAGCTGTTGCTATCTTGGCCTGAACCATATAACTGGAACTTACTAACACCTTAAACCTGCATATTATCATTTTTTAAAAAGTTACACAACTCCTGCTGTATCATATTGATAAACTGGAAGCCTAGTGTGGCTAGTTTTTTAGAGAAGTTCAAGTAGGAAACGTTAAAGTCTGCTGATCCAAGGCAACGGTCACTAGGAATTTTTCTAAGTTTAAACAAAACACTTAGAGCAGAGAGGTGCTTTCAAACATCTTTTTCATAAAGCCTGGTCATGAGGAAACATTTAGGAGGCAGTGTACTTGAGTCACTGTTGAACATCTGGGCAGTGGTGGGCAGGACAACCACATGACAACCCAAGTAAACTTCTGAGTAATAAATTGAGCATTCTAGGGCTCTGCATGTTACACTATAAGCCTTCCTTCCATTTCTTAAGCTTTGGGTTTGTGAAATTATGTTTTTAAAGTCCCGTTGTAGAAGAACGCCAGATGATCTGACCTTACTACGTTTGTAATATCATGTTTCTGGTTTGAAGTTAGGGATCTCTCTTGATGACTTCTGTGCCAGACACTTTGTCCTTGGAGAATAAGTGGAAAAACAATAATGAGGAGAAGATGGCACAGACTGGTATTGCAGCTTCGAACTACTTGTACGTGTAGAAAGGTTTATTGAAGATTGTGGAAAAAATACCTTTTCTATAACCTAAGTGCTGGATACAATGTGTTACTTGAGAGGTGTGTCAGGTTCTTGTTTCTTTTTTCTTTTCTTATTTGCCACTTTATTTAGAGGAAAAATAAAATGAAAATAAATATTTTTTAAATTATTCTGACAAATTGTGCTCTCTTACCTACACAGATCGATTTTTACATTTCATTAAATTAAATGGCCAAGTGTTTCTTATATCAGTACTATTTTATTCCAATGTTCACTCCTGTCCTCAGCTTCAGCTGTCATTACAGCACATCAGCACTTAAGCTGACTCCAGCATAGGAACTGAGGCTTAGTGGATCTGATTATCTCACCCTGAAATTTCAGAGTCAGCTTTAAATATTAATGCAGATAAATAATTTTTGCTGTTCCTATACAGGATTGACATCTTCAAGTATGTGATATATGGTGTAGCAGCTGCATTCTTTGTATATGGCATTTTGCTGATGGTGGAGGGATTCTTTACAACTGGTGCCATCAAGGATCTCTATGGGGATTTCAAAATCACCACTTGCGGCAGATGTGTCAGTGCCTGGGTAAGTGGTTAAGAAAGCTTTTGTACTTATGACAATTTCAACATGTTTTGTATAT
The DNA here is from genome assembly GCA_013398225.1 of Steatornis caripensis. NCBI lineage: Eukaryota > Metazoa > Chordata > Aves > Caprimulgiformes > Steatornithidae > Steatornis > Steatornis caripensis. The sequence continues at coordinate 73,947 of VZSC01014169.1, read as the reverse complement.
TTGCAGTGCCTCATGATGTTTATTTTTGGTTTTATTTTTCAATATTTTCTGATACTTCATTTTAGTGCTTAAAAATCATAGCAAAGAAGACTAGAGTGTTAGAAATGTTCTCTGTGCAGGTTAATCACTAAGTAACTTAGAAGTGATTAATTCCACTGGTTGAATGAGAAGGCTTATTCTCTCAGCAACATAAGCTCTGTGGAATAGAACCAAAAGTATGTAATTCTTTCAGCTGTACTGGGCAAGAAATATTTTTCGTACTAGTATTTTCACTGTTATTTTAGAAATCTTGTCTGTTCTTCTTTGGGACAAACTGAGACCTGTAATCCGATTTTGTTTCGTTTTGATATGGCAAACAGCCCATTATTTACTACAGCTAGTTTGGAGGGGCCATTCACTTACAACCCTGGAAAATCTAGGTTAAAAAAATTCTGATTTGTACTGGGACTTAAGTGGAGTTTTCTCATACTAAAATTGCTAACTATTTGAACTGGGATTGTTTGAAGATCACTGTTCAGTACCAGGTATGTAACGAACTTTTTTTGGTATTTGACACTTCTGCATCTAAGGTAAGAGGCCTAGACACTTGGCTGTTGGAGTTTTGTATTTCTGCAAACACAATTAGTATCAATAAATCATATTTTCTGATGAAATATAAATGATTAAATACAAGCAAGTAGACCTGGGTGTTAAGATACACTTAATGTTATATTATCTTTACAAAAACTCATCTATATAAAATAATAGCCAGAGAAGGATTTCCCATGGTACCCTCCTACAAATGCCAACATTTATTAAACTGGAATACAGACTAGGAAAAAAATATAGGGAATAAGTAATGTCTTTCAGTCACACTTAAGACTACTTAAACTAGTATTTTGGATATCCTGACACTTAAAGTTAAATGAACACAGGTAATCTACACATTGGAAATTGGAGAATACAGCATGTAGGACATCCCTACATAGATGTAACATGATCCACAGTAATCCTGCTTTTTCAACTTTTTTTTCTTTCATTCCTGTCTAATGTCATTGTACGATATTGGCACTTTGACTAAGCATTGTCTTAAAGCCTATAAATAAATATGTAAATAAAGACTGGGAATGATTTAAATGAAGGACACTCATTGCTTATACCAACACTGCTTTCATCTCCTGGAAAGTAATCTCTAATCTCTGTTCATTGAGAACATACCAAGCTAGTTCGAATTCTGTCAAGAGTAGCAAATTATTCAGAACATTATTTTTTCTTCATAGATCACATAAATGCCTGTCTTCAGCATTGCAGCAGAGCAATGCCACATCTTCTCACAGTTTTGATGTCCTTGCAGTATAAACTGTAATTCTGTAGTACAGATCTAGGAGAAAAGAACAGTTAAGCATCTATTCTATGGTTAATGTCACTGTTATTATGAATGTTTCATTAAATTAATTCCTTCAGTATTTTACTTTCTTCATCTGTAATTCTTAATGTTTGTGTTTTACTTTAAGAAACCTTGTGTTGACATGCATTGTGCAGCTAAGGTTAAGGCTGTATACTGTTTATGATCACAATTAAAATAAGCCATCAACTATTTTGAGTTAAATACATTGTTGTTTTTATTCTGGAAGTTAGTGAAATTTTTTCCCTTCCCTGAAAAAGAAAAAAAATCTGCAGTGTGATTGCTTCTCTCATTCTGGTAATATACCAGTAAGATTACATTATACAAATATCTGGAGATATTTGGGGTTATTATACTGGCTTTTGCTTCTGTGTTATAGAGGTTTGAGAGTAAGACAGTATATACAGCATTTTTGCCAGTTAAAACTTCATACTCTTTTTGACTAGGTTTATTTTGATTATCTCATATTTAAAATTCTTAAGGGGCAAAGAGCAGTTTACATTTAAAAAACATTTGGAATTAGAAAATATTTCAGTCCAGCAATGATATGTTTATTATTTATTCAGTTCTTTAAATCCTGCAATGATGTGAAAAAATAAGTTCTAAGAACAACAAAGAGATTACTGGAGAGGTAACTTGAACCTAATCAGCATCCTTGTGTGTCAAGCCCAGATTGTTCCATTGCTATGCAAATTCGCTGTAATAATTTTTTTTTATATGCAGTTGCCAAAATGAGATAATGCTGTTGAAGCGGATTGGCAGATGCTACATATTGCAAGAAAGCTTCCTTATGTAAATAGCAATACTTTAATACTAACAGAAATATGCACACAGGATTTTTATTGTTTTGAAGAATTAAAATGGCTCCCCATCAAAAATACCTTTGTAAAAATCCAATTGTGACATGATTTCACATCAAATCTGCTGATGTCAAAATGCCAGTTTAGCATGTTAAAGTCTGAAGATGAAGATGAGGTCCTTCTGCTTTACCATTGTCATCAATGATTTCTCATTAATATTTTTGCATGAGCGTATTTATTATGTCTGTGACCAAATCTATTAGAAAAATTGAGGAAAAAAATCAACAAAAAATTTCAAGGAGGAAGAGCTTGTTTTAAGTTTGTATGGACAAGCTATATTCCTCACTGGACATCTGAAAAGTAACATCTTATTTTTTCCTTTCTTACCAAAATATTCTTTGAAAAGCGGGCTTTTAAGAACGCTGAAAGCCAACATCTACGGAAACTTCTCATGTGCCATTCCGGACCTCCCTCCTTCACTGTGACTAGCTTACTTTCTAGCTCTACATGGGCAAAAAGATTTTTTTTCACCTGAAATAATGGAAAAAGAAGTAGCTCAACCTAACATCTCCAGTGATTGTATAGTTGGTTAATCAGCCTGTATGAGCATTCAGAGGTTCAGCATCCAAGTCATGCCAGTGCTGCTGTGGAGTGTACCCTCTCAGGTCTGAGAGAGGGCCTGTGAAAGTGTCAGCGAGGAGTGTCATTGGCAGCATTTTCAGAATTAATTTACTGTGAAAAGTAAAACAAAAGCAGTCTAACAATGCCAGTCACATTGGAGGAGGGGTGGCTGTGGGTTTAGTCTTCATTTTTCAATGCCTGAACATGGTTTTAGAGAATTAAATAAACAATTATATATAATTGTGCTGCAGCATGATTAGTGAAGAATGGGAGACAGGCCTGAAGCCTACCTTGACACTGTGTATTTGTGATTTAATACCCTTCCCATTTGTATTCAGCTAGCTTGATCATGGAAAACCTCATTTACACCTTGTTTTAGAATGTCTGCTTACAGAGCCAATAAAGAAATGAAGAAAGAAATACAAATGAGGGGCTTTTCCTTGAAATGTTTTACGAAAATTTTATGCTGTGAAATGGGAAAGCAGTTATTTTTATTTCATCAGAAAACATTGGCTAAAAACTTCATCCTTGCAGTTGTATTTCTAGGTTTTGGTATCTTACCTTTTAAAAGATACATGTTAAGGCTCTAGAGAAAGACGTTTTATATTCTAGGTTGCACTGACTAATACATCTTCTGTATCTTTAATATTTAGGAACCTTTTATTTTAATGAGTGAAAGGGATCTTTCTGCCTTTGAAAATTATTTTGGCTACCTGAATACCTGTGTGCTATTTGACTCATGCTTCTTAACTGCTTAAACTAAAACAAACTTTCCAAAATATTTTGAGATTTTGTTTTGCAAAAGAACCATGGAAGCTCTACAAATGTTTTGAAAAAACATCAGAGATGGGAACTTGTCCCTTGCTCTTGCCCTTACCAGACCAGTTGTTCTAGAGGCAGTGAAACTGCATCATATGCGACATTTGATTCTTTGCGTAACAGGAGGAAGAGAGTTCAGTGCAGGCTCAGCTGGCTTTCCCACCCAGAACAGATGCATCATTTCTGAATGCCAGCAATGAAGGTCTTATGTCTGAAAATCAGATACCATATCTGGATATTCTAATGCCAAAATGCTGAGCTGACTGACAGAGGCCTGCCTTCTGATTGAATACTGCTGTCTCAGGAACGCAGAATGCTTCTTCATAGCACTACTTCTTCGTTTATGAGAAGTAAAGAAGCTTCTCTCCAAGACAGCAGATTTATTTGCGTGTCTAGAATCCCTTAATCCAATCTTAAATCGTGAAAGCATGTAACAAACCTCTTGTCCCCATACATGTTAAGTAGTGAATGCCGTAAGTAGTTTCAGACACTGACGTGGGAAAAGGGAAAGGTGAGATTCATATGGTGGTCTAACGTTTCAGACTGCATAGTTAAAAATCAGTCATGAATTATTGCCACAAATGACCCAGAAGCTGATGGAGAAGTTAATTTCAGAGGGAATATACTGTGACACAGATGTATCCCGCCTAACTAGGAATGTCGCTAAGGTTGCCAAGAGAAGGGCCTACGCTTCTTTAGCAGTTAAAGGAGAAACAGGGTTAGAGAGACTTTCTCAGATGAGCTGAATTTTTCTGCAAGTGACTGTGTTCCTGTTTTCTGCAAAGAGAATAACCCTCAAGTCTTTGAAGTTAGGTCTTTTATATTTTGCACTTCAGTTAACTAAATTTAGGATCTATCCTGCTTGGCTCCTTTAATTGGAGTTTAGGTGAATAACATTTGCTTTCTAAACACTGATAGTGTTAGTAAATAAAATAAAACATATTAATGATTTAATAGATTTCTGGAAGTCTTCTTGTCTCTAGATGCTAGACCAGTATTGGAATTTTTTTAGAGGACTGGGCTCCTGGTAATCATCTGTGTTTTTCTTGAAATAGAAAGGTTAAGCCCAGCAATACTTCAGAACTCAGCTGAGTGGTTAAGAGAATCTCTTACATTTATGCCATTACTCTCCCAACTACATTGTTAATACACTTACAGTTTCTTAAAAACAAAGAAGCATGCAAGTTATTCCTTCTTTTTCTCTATTTGTTATACTTTTAGAAATATTTTGCAGTAAGCTCAGAAATAATTTTGTTATATATTTCTAGGTGCTGACTGTACTTTTAGTCTGCCTTATTTCTGTAATCTGGCCAGATTGGTTTATTTTTCTTTATTTTATACTTTCAGATTTTCTCACTCGGGGATATCACAATTATAAAATCATTCTTTTGCCTGATCATTCCTCTTCTCAAGTAACTTACCATGTGTTTTATACACAGCCCTTTTGTTGACTGAAGTGTTCATTGCTTCCTTTAAAAGAGGAGCGTGTCAGACATTCTAATATGCCTTGCCAGCAGTTTCTCAGCTTCTCTTGGTCTTGCTGCTGACTGACAGAATTTTTATTAAACTGGGCAAAATGTTTTTGCTCCAGATTGTGCTGTAAGTGTGTCTTTCACATTGAGGACAGAATTTTTCCTTGGCATGTAGGCTCAGTCAATAAGTTTTTTTTTTAATAAAACTGTTTTCTGAAAGTGCGCTGTCATACATTTCCAAAGTGTGCTTGACTGTGGGAGCCATTACATTTTTTCCATGGACTTTACCTTTCTATTCTGAATCATCATAAATTGTTCAAGATGATAGCTCTATTTCCCCCAGGTTCAGCTAATCCTTCTCAGTTTTAACTGGAATGTTTCATGAGATGATCACAGTTTTCCCTGAACCTTGTTCTCAGCTGGCTGCCTTACTGTTTCACTGCATCTAGACATCTTACTCTTTTTATAGTTATTTATACCTGTGAATGTCAGTGGCATTACCATAAATTCACAAATTTATGGTCAAGGATGTGTCCTTTATCCACTCCCTATGGTTTCTATCCTGTTCGTTTTTCAGTTCTACCACTTAAACTTACTATACCCCAAATCCACGGAAACCATATACAGCTTTTTGTTCTTCATATTAATTGCATCTTTCTATTCATGTCTTATAAATTAATAGTTACTATTGCAAATGTGTTTTGATATTGCTTGCCCAGGGAGAAGGAGGGAAACTTGTCAATTTATCCCCTCACTACTTGTATCCTTTTATTCATGTATGATGATTAGCATTCAAATTAAGCTGGTTAGACTTTGCAAAACAGAGTATTTTTATCAATACTTCTTTCAGATGAAGAGATTTAAGGACACATTTTTAGAATCCCCTGGCCAATTAAAAGCTGTGTTGACTTTCACTGCTTGACAAGACAACAAAAAAGAAAGGAAGGTACTTACCCCTTTATTCTCTCATAAGTTTCTCAAGTCCCATTTAAGAACAAATCAGGAAAGCACACATGTTTTTGTTTTTGACAGCCAAGCATTCACTTTGAGTAACACAACTGTTTAGAGAAGTTCTAAAAGTGTTATTCCTGCTTTCTAGTTTAAGCATCATTGTCTTCCTCCCAAATATAGATCATGTAGACTTCCTGAACAAAATTTGCAGTCTTGGCAATGTGAAAAATGTAAACAATCCGTATAGTGCAGTCTTTTACCAGCTGGGTGTTATCTTTTTCTGTGGGTAGAAAACTTGTCATCACTGAAAACCATTAGAGTATGGATCAGGTTTTTTATAAATAGATTATTGGCAATTCAGAAGCAAAATACCTGGAAAATTTACTACTAGGACTTGCCTACATTAGCAGGGAGTGGGTCATGATGGAACTGATCGTTTTTCATATTTCATATCTTTGAATTGATCGATACGTGGCATGAATACAGACTGAAGTACCCATGAAGTAGCAGTATTTAATGAAGGTATCTACTCCATTTCTTACAAAAATCAGTTTTAAAACCAGATTATTTATCTGTAATCACATTTAAATACAAAAGCAATAGCTTAGCTATATTCCCAGAGAGTACATTGAAGTGTTAGAAACACCACTGAAAAGAAAAACACAAGGAGGAGGAAAACTTTGAGAATGTGAAATTATAAGCATACACATTTTGAGAAAAATTAATTCCTATCAGGAAGATTGTAAAATTAAATAGGAAATTCTACTGCTGTTAAATAGCAGATAAGATCCAATGTTTTCTTCAGGAATTCAGAAACCTGTTGGACTACAAAAATTATAGTCTTGCCTGAAGGACATATTAACTAGTGCTAACAACTTTAAGCAGCACAATGCTACAAACCCATCAACATTCTAAATAAGATTCAGAAATAAAAGAATCTAATACAATTTATTTATATGGAAGTACTGAAAAGATAAATTATGAAATCTTCAGGCAAAAACCTAGTCTTGCATGACTGCAAAGCCATCTTCTTCAAACACAGTATGTTCTGATAGTGGATAGTTAGTATTTACAAAACAAAGTTTCAGAAAATTAATCAATTTGTTAGAGAATCTTCTTTTTATATTTCTAATGCAGCTGTGGAAATCTCCTCCCCCACTGCTAGCAGTAGATCGATTCAGAGTAAATCAGAACGTAAACCAGCTTTTCATAGACATCTAAAGTTACAAAGCAATAGACATAACGCATAGAACATTTCAACCTTTTAATATGCATTTAAAGGAAATTTTATAAAAATATATGCACAGATGAAAAGCAGGAAGTAACAAAATTGCTTTTACTTTTGTCAAAATCGATTTTTCATCCATCTACAATATCTGTAGAAGAAAAATGTTTTTAAAAACCCCAACCAAAACATTTCGATAAAATGGATGCTTCAAAGATTAAAACTTCAGAGATTTAATAATTTTCTCTTAATAGAATTTAACAATCTAAGAAAAGTCACATTAGCTAGTATCTACTATCTGGATGAATTGCAATTAGGCAAACCTCAGAAGTCTGTCCCACTATGAAGAGAAATGCGGACCATAATTGTTTTTTTTTTTTTAATTCTTGAAGCAATTGACTTGAATGCAAGCCAAGAAGGATCAGCCACATGACAGTAATAGCATAGCATGAAACGTATCCATGTTCCAGCAAGACTCTTGGAGCTTTGCCTAGGAATATAATATGTCATAGAGAGAGATAGGATGAACGTGTTTTCTAGAGGCAATAATAAACGTCCAACAAGTGATTGTTAGCAATGAGTGATATTTTAGACCAAACAGAAAAAAACTTTGTAAGTGTCTATTTTCTATGATTTATAGTGCATTTAGTAGTAATATAAGAACATCAGTCTCTTTCTTCCAGCAGCATTATATATAAAATGAGATAGGTTGAAATGCTTTTGCTTCACCTTTTACTTCTGTTCAGGAATGAGGCATGAATGTTAGCACAGAAACGAGAATGTTAGAGGAGATCATTTGGTTGTGAGCTACTTAACAGTCCTTCTTAAACATATTTAGATTTCATGCTCTGTGTAAGAAGAGGGTGTATGAATACCAAGAGAGGCTGGCTGGGGCGGCAAAGGGTGATCTGTAGCCTATTAAGCATTGATATATCAATGAGTTTGAAGACATCTGTATCATTTCTTTCAATTTCTCATTTGACCACTTCAGAAAACATTATTATTTATTTAGATTTAAACAAGTAAGACTAGTATTGCTGGTTCTAGACAACCTAACATTTTAAAGTAAGCAGCAAAAACTGTTTTAGCTTCTGCAATGTTAAAATCCTTTCCAGAGGAACTCAGCAAGTTTTCCACTTGTTCTCTCTAGTATTTGCATATGGGGAACTATACAGTTAAGATGCTGTTGCCAAAAAAAAAAAAAAAAAAGGATGAGCTTGAAATATTTGTGTAGAGATTCTTCTCTAAAAGTGCAAAAATTGGAAGTTCTGTTGGATTAATTCTAAACCTCCCAAAAGTAAGAACTAAACACCTGTAATGTAAGAATACAGATTGTGAGCAGGAACAAAATATCTAATATTTATGCTGACCTACAATAAAAAGGTTACTGAGTTTGGACTGTAGATGTAAGGTGGTAGGCAGAATCCTGCATTATAGAAAAACTACTGCAAATAAATAATAGGTCTGAGGTAGGAACACATGTAATACTTTTAAGTCAGACTTCTAGTAAGCTGCGGAAAGAACTAAGCACTCTATCAGTACAACTTCATCAAGACACAGTTCAGCATTTGAGAAAATATGTGGCAACTGCATTGAATAATTCAAAAAGACTAGGCAAATATGTTTATGCTGAATGTGCACAGAGTGAGGAGACAGTAGCATTAACTGAGAGGAATTTCTCCTAGGAAAAATAGACAAGACTGAGGCAGAAGGCCTGAAAGACAAAGGTCATTTATGCATTTAAAGCTGGGCAAAGTGCTAAAGATAAATGAGCGAACGTGATGTTAGAGAGATAGGGTTATTCAGGCAACAGGAAAAGATTTTCCTGTTCATGCTTCTGAGTTACCATCAAATGGGCCTTGTTCTGACGTGTAATTGGGAAACCGTACCCAGAACCTGGGCTACATGATGCACTGTGGAGGTCAGATGCCTCCCAGTCTTAGAGACAGCTAGGCTAGTCCCGGGCTCAACTTCAGGTGCTGTTCTGCACTGACAGGGTTTCATAGTGAAGAATACTAGGCTTTTGTCAGGGTGGAGGTACATGATCTCTGCAGATGAAATTTTAATCTCTGGCAAAAACTGTCGAAGGGAATTTCTGAGCCTATGAAGAGGTTTCGAAGGAACCTCTTAGAATGTCAAGCTGAAGGCAAAGAAATTTTGTGGATAATAAATCTAAATGAGGTATAAACACAGCAAGGTGTATGTCTTCTTACAGCTTTCTGGGTTGAGAAGTCATGTCAGGGAGTTCATATAAGATAAGTATATGATTAAATTGAGAGGAAGTGCAAATGTAAGTATTGGATGGTTTGGAACAAAGACAAAATTACATGACAACATGATGTTTCTGGAGTTAAATTTTATTCAGGCCCTTCTGAATTTGTTGATATGTTTCAATATTATTTTTTCTGTAATAAGCAGCAGTGTCCTCATACATGAAAATGACTGGAGTTTATTTCCGTTTCAACGCATGTCTCTGAAGTAATAATATCTTTTAGATGTGATTTCACCGTCTTTGTCCCTTGGGTCACTGAAGAAATCATACAATGTTACTTCAGGGATATTAAAATATTTATAATAAAACTAACCCAACAAAATGTTTGAAATTCAATGAAGGTGCTTTTTATGGGACCAGTATCCATAAATTTTAAAAGAGAAAGCAGTAACTGAAATATTGATCTTATTAAAATAACTAGGATTTGGGTAATATTTTCAGGGGGAACAGGATTTCAGCCAGCTATGACCACCATGAAAGCTGTTGTGCTGTATGCATACCATTTCAGAACATGCTCTGAAACTCCTACTTCTTGACATTGATCTGTGCAACTGATTTTATAAAAAAATCTTTCTGGAAGGTTGATGATTTGTGTACCTTGATAATATATGATTCAGAAAAGCTATTACTGGCAATGAAAATCTTATAAAATATGGGAAGAGGATTTTACCAGCCATGGTGTTGGTACAAGAAATCAATGGCTACAAAGGTTAAAGATTTGTTTTGTTCAAATAATTATCCACTTCAGCTATTCTTTCCCAATGTGAACTGAGTATTGACTAGTGAACTTTTATCTTCGTGATTTAGTAGATGAATTTCACTATCACATCCACTTTGTTTTTGGTTTGTGTGTTTGGCTTCTTACAGTGAAAATTGAACTGATCAGAGAAAGTAATTTTCACTACCAACACAAGTCATAGCATGCTAAAGAACAAACTGTGGCACCTCTTTAAGATGCTGTACTGCTGTTTCATAAATCTTTGGCTTGTCATGTAGTAGAATGCTACTTCAAAGGAGCAAGATCGCTTTGAATCTCAGGAGGCTGAGTTCTGAATTTAATTCCTGGAGTGAACAGGCTCCATAAGAATTTCTTGTAAGGTTTCTAGAGCAAAGAGGGAATATTGCAATATCAGAGAAAAATATCTAAGAAAATACTTTAGCTCTTCACTTGTGGTTTGAAAAAAAAATAAATTCACAATTTCATTCTATTATAACAAGAATTTATAAGATAACACCCCCTATTGCTAGAAACTAATAACTTGTGCAATGTTAACCTTTTGCTTTTTTTCTGCCTCAACAGCAGAAAGTGTATTACTGCCTAGATTACATTTTTGTGGTTTGCTTCACTGATATCAGTGATAGCAGCTTCCAGGGATAACTCATAGCTACCAAGTGATTTAATGTGAAGTTTTGCATTTTAGTTATTCTTACACTAAACAAAGGAAATTTCTCTATTTTCCCTTATGTCTTTGTGGTGTTATGGCATGAATTTGGGCATATTGTTGGCCACTGGCTTGTCAGCTGAAAGTAACTGAAAGAGGAAAAATAAAGTTCATATTTAAAAATACGTTTTAAAAATGGAAACAACATTTGATTCACTTTTTCTGATATACTCAACAGAAGAGATTCATGTTTTTAAGAGAATCAAGAAGGCAATTCTCTCTAAGAAGGCAGCTTTTGTGATTCCCAGTAGCCATCATCCGACAGATTTCTCCTGCTCTTATTGTATGCCCAAGGCAGATCTTTTTAGAGGCTAATAAACTCTGTTTTTTTCATTGTTTGCTATACCAGTGCTTTGTATTATTTCAGTACAGATTTCTAAGTAAGCTTCTTAAGCAAACAAGGCTATAGAGAGTTTCATCCCTATTTCAGATCAGAAAATAAAAAGATATTAAATAGGAATTACAATGCTCATAGTAAGGCTGATCTTTTTCCTCCATTTGGTGGTAATCACAGAACAGGAAGATTCACAAATCTGTGTGGAGCCCAGTCTTAAAAACAGTTACTACAGTTCAGTAATATAACTATTATCGAAGATTTAGTCTTCCATTAAATTATTATGCATGTACTACACTGAGAGATGTATTAAATTTATTAAATATTTAGTTCAGAAATTCTACAAGGAGGATCAAAAATAAGGCCTTCACACTTACCTGGTTTTGGCAAAGTAATGGAATTTAAGTTATGAGCATAGATTTACCTTTAAAATACTTCTAAAATATATTAAAAACAGAATTTAAAGGCTGTTCTGAGAACGCACAGAGTGCCCACTTCCTTAGTTCTTGCTTCTGCTTTAGAAAAATTGAGTACAACTCCTTAAGATCAGGCTTAGCATTTTAGTTGGGAATTTATAGCCCTGAAGTGAATCTACATTTTCAAGTAATTTTCCAAGTAATTATTTGTAAATTAGTGCCTGGAGTTGAACCAGATGTGGTCCAATTAGCTTTAACACTGTAATATGGAGAGGAAAAAAAAAGCAAACCCCAAACCAATAAAGGAACAGTAATGCAAAAAGAAATAGGAGAGTCTGCAGAGCAGTATTTACTTACATGTACTATTTTCTCTGCAATAGATTAAATAGAATTTCCATTATATAAAGCAACTGACACACAGAAAAGTCTACTGTAACATTCAAGGGTGTATACATATCATGGACTTTGCTTTCACTTTCTCTATTTTATCGGTTGGTTTTCTATTAAGTCTGATTTTGGGAAAAGTTGGAAAGGAAGACAGCCGTTATCTGCGTTAATACTTTTTCAAAAATCTTTAAACATAAGTTAGACACATCGGTTTCCCCTTTAAACTAGTTTGATGTTAAGGAAAATGTTATAATGGTTCATAACTTACAAACTGGTGGGTAAAGCTGAAGTGTTGAATACTAAGTAAAGTGATAGAAAGCAGATACTCAAAGTATTAAACAGAATACTTCTATACTTTGTTCCACCTTATCATTTACTTTCCTGCATCCTTCTGATAATTATTTTTAGCAATAATTCTCCAGGTTTTCAAACAACTGCTGAAATACTCATCTACCTAGGGACAATCAGGAAAATTAATATGAATTGAATTTTAAACTGGATTAATTAAACTACATTAAATCCCTATGTAAATATACTTCCTCAGAATTAAAATGGCTTTTATTTAATATTCTTTGGAAGTGAGTTAAGTAAATCAAATTAGAGTCTCTTTAATACTGCTTGAGAATGTCCATCCTATAGCTTCAAAGTAATAAAACTACATCACCTGAAATTCAAACCTTTTGCTGTTTTGGATTGCTTTTTCTCATCAGGTCCACATGGACAAGCCACCTATCTAACATTTTTTACTACAATTTTCAGTCCTTTTGAGTCTGATCTTATTTGATTTCCCTAACTACAATCTGTATTTATATTAGAGTTTTTCCTTTATCACCTGATGTAAGAGGTCTTACATTAAAAAAGAACAAGAAAATATCTTCCATTTTCCTCTTACTTACTCTTTAAGGTGTAATTTTAAGCAGATTGTGGACCAGCTTATTCAGCTTTCAAAAATAGCTCTTATTTCTTATTGACTCAGTGTTTTTCCTGTGGTAAGCAGCTACAAAAGTGTTAGTGTGCTGGATTTTTTTTTTTGTTTGTTTCAGTAATGTGTTTAGATTCATCAGCATTTCTGAAGCCACCAAATCTTGGATCTATTTGTATTCAACATTTATGTTTAATATCTTCCATTACTTATCTTCCATATTTAATCATGTAGCATCTTCATATCCTTTCCACAGCATAAACTGAAAAGGTAATTTGTTATTGATGAATGTGTCTGCTAGTCATCTCAAGTTAGCAGCAGAGTAGTAACGTAGCATGCTTACATGTTTACAGAAGCTGGGTGTGCCAGCATAACCATGGTCCCTGAAGGCAAGTAGAGTTCAATGCCTCCTCCAAGCAGATTGCTATACTGTTGAGGCTGGTGGCTAAAAAAAGAAAATGTGTAGCCTTTAGAGAACATATGTTGCAAAGCATGTAATTTAATGTGTTTCTTACTACCAGAGGTAAGCACCCTAGTTTGTTCTGAGCGACGAACTCCCTTGTATGTAGACCCCAAATATGTCTAAATACAGTAAGAAAATGACAAATATATTGTCTCATTGTTTCATTGCAAAACAAATCTGCCTGTGAGATTATGTGGCAGCCATGGATAATGACTTTTTATTTAAACTCAGTATTTAAAAGCAAAAGCAAGCAAAGCTTGCTAGTAGTTAGAATTCCTTTCTAACTTTTTGCATCATGATTGATAGTGGAAAAAAACATGCGGCCTCTTGTCTTAACCATAGAGTAGTGGTGATGGGAGAGGGAGAGACATGCTTCACAAAGCATGCAGCTGTGCATACTTCAGATGCAGTGCTTTGCATCAATCAGGCCCAGGAGGGACAGGAATGTGGAGTAAGCTTGCACTTCTGGAAGCGTAACTGCTTGCTCTTCAGAAACATCACGTTAGTGCTCCATCACTCACTTTGACCAGATCGTAAATTGATTATCAGACCAAACTCATAAACAAGGACAGAAATAAACAAAAACAGTCAGAAATGTGTTTGTTACTTCTCTGTGGTTCTTTTTTTTTTTCCCAATGGATTATCAGCTAAATTCTGATTTACCACTGGTTTTGTTTTTCCTTCTTTTACTGCAGTTTATTATGCTGACATACATCTTTATGTTGGCCTGGCTTGGCGTTACAGCTTTCACTTCTCTGCCTGTTTATATGTACTTCAATCTGTGGACCATTTGCCGAAATGCCACTGTAGTTGATGGAGCTAATCTCTGCTTGGATCTTCGCCAGTATGGTATGTGAATGAAGAGCACTAAATACAAAGCAAGAGTTCACAAAAGAAAACATCGCATTACTTTGCTTCCCTATATCTGAAATGAACTGTTTCAGTGTTTCTGAAACAATTGTTAAGCATATCTTTCTATTCTTTTACGCACTAGTCAAGGCAGTATACATGAGAGATGCACTGCATTTCCAAGCCTCAAAAAATGGAATCAACAATCTTCCCAGAATACTGAAATTTAGGCTTGGAACTTCTGTTTATTTTCTTCTTTTGAATTTCTGGAACTTGTCTAAAATATTTACTTAGTCATTTATCTTGAGAATGACTCTTTATTGTTGTGGTAGGACACTGGTTTGGAGATGTGAGATCCTAAGTTGTCATCGGTCTCTGCAGAGCCTAGAGGTGAATTGGGACAGAACAAGATTCATTGCTTGCAAAAAGTTTAATGAAGAGTGACACTAAAACTCTAAGAAAAAAACCTAACACTAAGAGGCTGGTGGAGAGAGAGAGCAGAGCTAAAATCTGAGCTGTGGAGTTTTGAATAAAGTGGGGATATACACATCCATGTGTTTTCGTGGGATGGGAAATTTGGGCAAAACGGGATTTAGAATCTTCAAAAGTCCAAGAATTCTTGTGTTGGTGATGATAATTAAATTCCTTTCTACCACAAAACTGATTTGAAACCAGATATTCCGGCCTCAACGGTTTCTCAGCTTACAGACCTTTGGGTAATCATACTCTCATGAGGCAGTTCCTTGACTGTTTCTTTTGTTCCCTTGGCCTAATATAAAATCACAGTATAATTTTAATTGCTATTTTGAGATATAAAAAATGCTGTATTGCTTGGGAATGAAACAGTTTGGTTCATATTAAACATTTCAATTAACCTGAAACAAAATATTTCACATTATTGTTTTGACAAGAGGGGAAAAAAATCTTTTTTAATTTACTGATGTTTTTGTTCCCCTCCAGCATGACAGGTGAGTAGAAAAAGTAATTGTATAGTTGTCACCAAGAGTATTCATTCTTCTTTCTATGACCTTTTATTTTGGTAATATTCATGCCTATTTTTTATTATCAATTCTATTTAAAATGTTCATAGATCACTAACATACAAAATGTGTATTCCGTGAACGTACCTGTTTCCTGTAATTTCAGTGTAAAAACTGCTGATTATTAATGGGAAAGAGCAGTACCATTTTTCATGATAACCAAGTTATAGCGGTTTTCTTCAAGCTAGTCTTTGATTTAGTAGCTGGACATTAGCTAAAGGAAACAATATATAGCAGATTCTAGTTATTCTCGCTGATAAGAAAACTATTATTACAATAAAGTATATGTTTGGGTAACGCTTTTTTACAACTTGTGAAAGAAGCTTTGTACCAGAACAATATACAGTACATTTCTCCACATAAGTGTAGAGAATGTTTGTGAACAACATGGTAAGTGTATACACTGGTTGCAAATAATTTTCTGGTGTTTTTATTATTGTGCTGATCAAAATCTGGAATGAAGATATTTTCAAAAATGACCGAAAATTTATTACCTCTGCATGTTTCCTAATAGGGATTTTACTAAATAGATGATATGTTAGTTTTATCATGACTGAAATTATCGTAGAATCATAGAACGGTTTGGGTTGGAAGAGACCTTGAAGACCAACCCCCTGCCATGGGCAGGGACACCTTCCACTAGCCCAGGTTGCTCAAAGCCCCTGTCCGGCCTGGCCTTGAACACTTCCAGGGAGGGGGCATCCACAGCTTCTCTGGGCAACCTGCTGCAGTGTCTCACCACCTTCACAGTAAAGAATTTTGTCCTAGTATCTAATCTAAAACTACCCTCTCTCAGTTTAAAACAATTACCCCTCATCCTGTCACTATACTCTCTGTTACTAGAGTCCATCCTCTAAGCCTCATCTTTCCTCNCTTCACAGTAAAGAATTTTGTCCTAGTATCTAATCTAAAACTACCCTCTCTCAGTTTAAAACAATTACCCCTCATCCTGTCACTATACTCTCTGTTACTAGAGTCCGTCCTCTAAGCCTCATCTTTCCTCTAGGCCCCCTTCAGGTACTGGAAGGCTGCAATAAGGTCTCCCCAGGGCCTTCTCTTCTCCAGGCTGAACAACCCATCTTTTTCCCCCTGTTCTCATATAGGATGTGCTCCAGACCTCTGATCATCACGAAAAACTGATTTTGTTGCTAAAATGTTCTGCAAAGCAGTCAAGAATTTGTATTTCTGAGCTTTTCTGGCTTATATGAAGTAAGCTGCTATGTACTAGGAATACTAAATACTGTGAATGTTTATTCTGCTCCAGGTATTGTAACTATTGGAGAGGAAAAGAAGGTTTGCACCACATCAGAAAGTTTCATCAAGATGTGTGACTCTAATGAGGTGAATAAACACGATATTTTTGGCAAATCCATAACATATGTTCTAGTAGGAAGTAACTGATGTGTGTTTTCTTCTTTTAAGTTCTAATTCTAGCCATGGTAATGAAATAAAATCCCAGCGGAAAATACAGTTAGCAAATAATTTTCCTAGTCTTTCACCACGTACCAAATTTATTAGGTGCATTTTCTCCGGCCATTTGTTTTCTAAACACGTTTGTATTTAATTTTTTTTTTTTAAATTCCATTGTTGTGTATATCTTCACCGAGATGTTTCTGAAAGCTAATGCACTGGCTGCACAATGAATAGATCTATATAATGAATCATGGTTTGAAGTTCTTATGATTGCTGCTGTGACAGGAGAGTAAAGAATTAAAATGGATTTGACCAAATCTTGCAGCGTGTTAGTATGATAACTCGTAGTACATTTTTCTTTGTAGTTTTTCCCTTAGGCAAAGGCCACCTATTTTAGTGAAGCTGAGATTTTGGGGTTTTTTAAATTCCCAGGAGTGAAGGCAGGGCAAAAAATATTACGTCTTTCTAAAACAAAAAGAGAGGCTAAAATTTTGATCCCTCTGGAGTCAGAGGGTGCTTTGCGAAATGTTTCACTGGATGTTACTATGTCTGAAAAACTCTTCTTAGAGTGAAGGTACACAATCTGCCTTTATACCAAAACCATCTAAGAAAATGCAACCCTTGCTGTGCAGTCAACACTCAGTGGCTGCTGTGTAAACCAGATCACTGAAACAAAAAAAAAGTAATAATTTGGTTTGGAGTGGTGTGTGGAAGATGGTTAACTTGGAATATTTAAGTAACCTAGTTTATATTGTATCACAATGAGCAAATTATATTGGCAAATTTGGGAGGGAAGTAAATTGATATATGAAGATGGAAAGCTACAGCTAATGAAGGGAAATGGGATTTTCTTAGGCTGTCTGCCCCTAGAGAAATGACCATAAGCATTCATAGGTCTAATAAGGCAGTATTGTAACTGTGGGGGGAAAAAAAAAAAAAAAAGCTGGACTGTTTATTTTTAAATAATTGGGGTTTTAATATTTTATAATTTAAATACAATACAATTAAATAAAATTATGCTTTATCCCTGATATAAGTATTGTAACAAAACAGGCACAAGCACAGTGTCATGTAGTGATGTCTTTTGGAAAAAGCAATAATAATCATTACTTTTGTAGAAACGTGGCACCAGGGGCATAGCGATTTGCTCTACATTATTGACTTTTTGTTCCGTTTCTGTTTAGTGTACCACCATGAATGTCCTTTCCTTTGTTCCCCTTTGCAGCTAAACATGACATTCCACTTGTTCATTGTGGCACTTGCTGGAGCTGGAGCAGCAGTCATTGCTATGGTAAGCTACCCAACACTCTACTTCCCTTGTCTTCTGAATTGCTAATACATTCTGGTTGTTATTTAGTATCAGTTATTCAATTTCCATGCTATCACTCAATGCTATTACTGAAATATAAATCTGTAATTCAATACTCTCTTTTAAAATGTATTTATGGGTTCCCTTTGAAGTAGAATATCATGATTGCTTTTTTGAATAAAAAACTGCCTTCTAGTACATGCTAAGAATTTTTGCTATTCTCTTGCCATGCTCAGACAAGTGTGTGAACTCACATGTCTGTCTCATGACCATCGTAATACCCTTTTATAATCTATGCCTTTCTGAGTATTCACAGGCTTGCCGTACTGCTATTTTAGGAGCAGATTTTTTTTTTTTTTTTTTTTGGTCAGTTCTGTGCATATATGTGAACATGCCAGTTTTTCTGTCAGGACTAATTTCTGATTTATTTTATAATGAGGATTACTTTTAATTTGATGACATTTTGTCAATGCAAATGTGTCACTGAGAAAAAAAGTGTATGAGCTAGGGCCCTGCTCTTCTGCCTTTTGTATGCTGTGTCTACTTAAACATAAAGATATTTTTAGAATGGGGATGCTGTACCAGTGTAGGTTTTAATGATACATGCTGGAACGGGAAATGAAAAATGACTGTTACTTAGTACTGATCCATTCCATAAGAAAAGTATTAGTGACGGTGACTACTATTACTACTGCTACTAGTAATTTTGCATTTACTTCTAAAGCCATACATTTTTCATTCTCCTTAGAATTACATTTATAAAAAAGGTCAGAGGATATTCAATGAAGCTAGTATTCGTGTTGCATTTAGTGATTTTTTTTTGTTCTTCTCTGCCATTTTTTCAGTATTACATGACAGCCTGCCAACACAGCAGAGATAGTTAAATGAAAAATATGTATTTTCAATGTATTTTTTTTCAAGAGCACAAATAAAAAGTATAATGGTAGAATATAATTTATATTAATAATTTAATTGATTTTCTAGATGGAAACTTTTCTACTTCCAGCTGAAAAAATGGTGAC
>VZSC01014169.1:36163-54637 GCA_013398225.1 Steatornis caripensis | reverse complement strand
CAAATATTAATTATTATAATATATATATTAGCATTAGGAATGTATATCCAAGAGACCATTAGTTCTCCAGTGTATTATTGTTTTGAAGTATATTCAATAGTAGTTATGAAATGCTAATTTGTTCAGATAACAATTCTGCATTTCAAAGAAGAGTTTTGAATCAGAATAGCCATGAAAAGATTTTCAGTGAAAAGAAACACGCCTTTGGTGGAAACAAATTAAACAGGTACATTGAGCCACATGGTTTAAATACATGATACTTTCAATGACGCTTAAGAAAACCCCTTCAAAGCCCAGAGTATCATATCAAAGATGCCATAGATGTGTTACACCAAGCACTGATCCACCAGGAATTCACTTTCATGGCTTGCATTTATTCACATATTTATGAAGGGTTACCTATATCCAAATACATTTTTTATTGGATTCTGTGATTGTGCAGAGCAGGCATGATAACCTTCTGACTGTTTCAATAGGAATATAAGTTAAGAATACCAGTAAATTGTGTAGTGTCCAAATGCTGATAAATGTATTCTTTATCAAATGTTTGCAACTGTGTTGTTTATATTTCAATTTTGTAACTAAATTGTTTCATTTTAACTTACCATTGTGATGTTAGGTTCCTCATAGAGACTAGCACAGAATCACAGAATCACGCACGTTCCACTCTTTGTTGGTGGTAATTTTTAAAAATGGCATACCAGACCACATTTACGGGTTGAGCAATGGGCTAGGATGAGGAGCAAAGTGTACAGAAGCCATTTAAGTCACTGGAGAACCAATGCCCTTGCTTATATGTACTGTTGTAAAAATAATCACAAATATGATTTAATTAAGTTAGTCTTTGTATATATCCAGAACAGTAGCAGATTTCCATGTTTGTGAAATTTAACAAGACTTCTTAACAGAAAAATGAGATTAAAATACCAGTCCTTTACAAAAGAGAAGCTTATGAATTTATTGCACTTTTAAAACATTTCTTGCAAACAGTTTCTTTAAACTAGAATAGTCCATCTGACTAAAGTAGTAATTATTTTGTATTTATTATCAGCCAATAATAGTAGTGTATCATCAATGAGACCGCTGAATATGTTAATACCTGCAAAACTATTCAGTCACAAGTAATAATTTTCCCATATCAGCTACTTTAATCTCTCTCTTGGTCTCAGATTCGTCTATGAATGTTAGAATTTTTTCAGAATTCACTAGTAGCCTCCTTAGTCTCCAAAGAAGAATGCCGTTTTGGGGTTCAGAAAGAGAATTGGCCTATAAATTAGGACTGATTTATAGAAAAACTCATGTATTTTTTAGAGTATATTTCAAGTAAAGCTTTATTTTGCAGAGAAGGAAAATTTCAAATAGTTTGTTTTGAAAATTTATCGTTTGTAGACTTCAGCCTAAGATGAAAAAAACCTGATAGAATTATTTATGTTATAGGTACTTTTTGAGAGTCTTGAGCACAGAAAAAATAGCCAGGATTTTGAATCATACTTAATTTGGACTATGTATGATTCTGAACATTACTGTTCTTTCCTATGTCTGAATAGATAATAAATGGATACAGAAATGATAATTGAAGTAAAGCATATTAGTTTTACTGTTTTCAATGTTGTGTCAGATAGATAGAAAGAGAAGACGTGAAGCTGTTGATTTTACGGCTAGTTACATCCTGCCTGTGGTGTTCTCAAAATTACTACAGCAAAACTGAATTGTGAGACACAGTTTCTTTTCCAAAAGTTACCATGTGAGCAGTACTCTTCTGCCTGAACTTTCCAGAAGTTATGTCCTGTAAGATGGAGATGCAATCAATGCTCCAGTAACAAGGAGAAGGGAAATGTATAAGTGGTCTGGTTTCTCTCACCCGTTATGATTGTGCTCTTCTGCAGGACATTAGATGCATGTAAGGGGAGAAAAAACATTGTTTAGACTTCTGCTCTGCTGACACAATGTCATGTCCAAAAAAGGAAAAACAAAACAAAATCAAAGCCTAGATGCAATTGCACAGTTTTGAAGAAATCTATGAATCTATGAAATCTATGAAATTTATGAAGAAATCTAAGCCAGAATGTTTCATAGAGTATGGAAAGACCCTGAGCTGTCTTGGGTGTGTCTGCAATTGAAACATCCCAAGGCAGACTGTGGAAGCTGCCCTGCTTCAATTTGAATAAGCCTTGACAAGGCCCCTATGGCTTCCGGCTATTCAGGTCATGGAAGTGTGAAATGCAATTAGACAGCCACTTAGAGATGACCTCCTTAGTGTGACAATGTTATCTAGGACCCTAGTGTTAAACACAAAAACAAAGGTGGAAGGACTGTTAAACATATATGCCATTATATAACATGGATATGTATTTGAGATTATATTCATTATATAAACTAAAGTAGTTGTTTCCGGGAAAGTCATCCTACTTATAGTGAATGTGAACTCCTAGAGTTTTCAACAGTTATTCCAGAAGTTTGGTTCTGTAACTTTTTAAGGAAGGGATGGGTGAAGAATGGGAGTTTAATGGAGGTCAGACTGTGGCTTCTGTACCTTCAGAATACTTTGTCTATTTTTTTAGTAGAAGAAAAATGCCAAGTGAAGATCTGAGGCATTAGGTTTAAATTTGTCTCTTACTGGGTCGTTTCCAAACATGAGGGTAAGAAATGTGCCTACATGGTCCTATTTTCATCACTTATTCCTCGGTTGCAAAATTGTCTGGCAGATGTGTTTTAAAAGATCATGAAGATGTGAGTGCACTACTCAGTTACCTCCCACGTCTAGGATTCTCATGTTTGAGGTTCCAATTGTATCTTTTAATTGGAATCTTACCCTTAAAGGAGCAGAATTGGTGTTTTCATTGAATGTAAATTGAAATTGTCTGAAATGACAGAATTGTTAGGATTACCAGCCTGTTTCTTTTGATTTTTCTTATGAATTTTACTGTGGAGGAAACTTAAGGCATTTCATTCAGCAGAATGGGGAATCAGCATTAGTGTCTCTAACTTGATCTAGAATTGCCTGATCCAGAGACTACTTATGGTGAAAGCTTTTGGAACTGCTGAATTATATACAAGGCATTTCTTTTTCCTGTGTGCTAAATTATGACTAGAAAATTTCCCAGAGAAACACAGTACATGCTGCCACCTCCAGCACTTGCATTCTAGTCACAGGCTGGTCTCTTAGTGTTGTAGTATACATATTAAGAGACTCCTAAAGACATGTAGAAATACTACTATCTGTAGTCTTTTTCCTAGAGGACAAATTTTCTGAACACTTTATGGTTCCTCAACTCAGACTGTATTCCTCAAATAGGGATTAAGTGGGTGAAAGCTTGTCATAAACCACCAGGACAAAAAAAGACACAGAAAATACTTGGTCCTTTGAAGGGTTTCAGAATGCTTTCCTTGATCGTAATTATCCAGATTAAGAAATGTACATTAGCATGCACTAATCAGCAACAATTGCCTCCAAACATTTGTGGAAAAAGCCAACATTGGCATTTCCAAAAAAGAAAGCATACTAAATTGGTTCTATCCGTTTAGTATTAATCTAAGATACTCATGTATCTACAACAGTCCAATATGAAGAGAAGAATTTGCATAATCTCAAAATGTTTTTAAGATTACTCTATTCCACTTTCCCCTATTTGAATCCTCGTTTAGTTTCTTGATTTCTTAGGGAGGGGTGGAATCTTTTTAATTTCAAGAAATTTTCTGTGGCATATGAGGCAGTTGATTAACAAAAATATAAGAGATGCTCTCATCAGAAGGTATCTGAAAGCCTGCTAGGAGAGGAATAAATGTCCAGAGAGTCCTAGAATAAACCGGTTGATTACTGTTACTGAATATTTTTATTTTCTAGATGAATACAGAGTCAACAGGGCACATCCTAAGGTGAGAGGGGGACAAGTTTTGAGAAGGTCAGAGGCTGCTTGCAAGCAGATCCAGCAGACTGAAGGTAGGACGTTTGAGGTCCACCTTTGAAAGGAAGCTCTCAAAGTCTGCTTGGAAAGGCCCAGACCTGGGAAGCTGAAGTGGACAGAAGAACAGTTCTTTGCTGTAACAGGCAGCCAAAGTAGACTTAACACTGTAGATTACAGAATCATAGAATGGTTTGAGTTGGAAGGGACCTTAAAGATCATCTGGTTCCAACACCCCTGCCATGGGCAGGGACACCTTCCACTAGACCAGATTGCTCCAAACCCATGTCCAGCCTGGCCTTGAACATTTACAGGGAGGGGGCATCCACAGCTTCTCCGGGCAACCTGTTCCAGTGTCTCATCACCTTCACAGCAAAGAGTTTCTTCCTAATATCCAATCTAAATCTACCCTCTTTCAGTTTAAAACAATTACCCCGTGTTCTATCACTACATGCCCTTGTCAAGAGTCCCTCTCCAGCTCTCTTGTAGGACCCCTTCAGGTACTGGAAGGCTGCAATAAGGTCTCCCCAGAGCCTCCTCTCCTCCAGACTGAGCAACACCAACTCTCAGACTGTCGTCATAGGAGAAATGCTCCTGCCCCCTGACCATCTTCATAGGTCTCCTCTGGACTCGTTCCAATGGGTCCATGTGCTTCTTATGTTGGAGGCCCCAGAGCTGAATGCAGTATTCTGTATGGGGTCTCACAAGAGCGGAGTAGAGGGGGAGAATCACTTCCCTTGACCTGCTGGCCATGCTTCATTTGGTGCAGCCCAGGATACTGCTGGCCTTCTGGGCTGATAGCGTGCATTGCCAGTTCATGTTGAGCTCCTCATCAACCAACACCCCCAAGTCCTTCTCCTCAGGGCTGCTCTCAAGTCATTCTCCACCCAGCCTGTATCTGTGCTTGGGATTGTCCTGACCTATAGGCAGAACCTTGCATTTGGCCTTGCTGAACTTCATGTGGGGCCCAACACTAAATGTCTCCCTGGGTGGCTTTCCCTCCCTTCAGCCTGTCAACACAGCTTGGTATCATCAGCAAACTTGCTGAGGGTGCACTCAGGCCCACTGTCCATGTTGCCAACAAAGATGTTAAACAGCACTTCTCCCTGTACTGACCTCTGAGGAACGCGACTCGTCACTTGTCTCCACTTGGACATAAAACCCTTGACTCTTTGAGTACGACCATCCAGTCAATTCCTTATCCAATGAGTAGTCAAGTCCATGTCTCTCCAATTTAAAGACAAGGATGTTGTGTGGGACAGTGTCAAATGTTTTGCACAAGTCCAGGTAGGTGACATCAGTTGCTCTTCCCTTGTCTACCAGTGCTGTAACCTTGTCATAGAAGGCCAACAAATTTGTCAGGCACGATTTGCCCTTAGTGAAATAATATTGACTGTCTCCAGTCTCCTTATTTTTCATGTGTCTTTGCACAGTTTCCAGGAGGACCTGGTCCATGATCTTGCTGGGTGCAGAGGTGAGGCTGACTGGCCTGTAGATCCCTGGGTCTTCCTTTTTCCCCTTCTTAAAAATAGGGGTTATGTTTCCTCTTTTTCAGCCAGTGGGGACTTGACCAGACTGCCACAACTTCTCAAAAATGATGGATAGTGGTTAAGCAAGTTCATCCGCCAATTCCCTCAGGACCTGCAGATGCATCTCATCAGGTCTCATGCACTTGTACACCTTGAGGTTCCTTAGATGGTCTCAAACCTGGTCTTTCTTTGCTCCCCCAGTCTCTGCCTTTGTCTGCAACTTGGGTGATGTGGCTTGAGAACTTGCCTGTGAAGACTGAGACAAAAAAGTTGTTGAGTACCTTGGCCTTCTCTGTATCCTGGGTAACCAGATCTCCAGTTTTCTTCTGGAGAGGGCTCACGTTTTCCCTAGTCTTCCTTTTATCACCGATGTACCTATATAAGATTTTCTTGTTCTTGACATCCCCGGCCAGATTGAATTCTATCAGGGCTTTAGCTTTCCTAACCCAATCCCTGGCTGCTTGGGCAATTTCTCTGTATTCCTCCCAGGTTACCTGTCCTTGCTTCTATCCTTTGTAGGCTTCCTTTTTGCATTTGAGTTTACCCAGGAGCTAGCTCCTTGTTCATCCATGCAGGCCTCCTGTTTTTTTTTTTGCCTGACTTCCTCTGTGTCAGGATGCTTTACTCCTGAGCGTGGAGGAGGTAATCCTTGAATATTAACCAGATTTCTTGGGCTCCTCTTCCCTCCAGGGCTTTATCCCATGGGAATCTACCAACTAGATCCCTGAAGCGGCCAAAGTCTGCTCTCCTGAAGTTCAGGGTAGTGAACTTGCTGTGGCCACAAACATAAAGACTAAGGAAACGAACTCCAACACGGTCTGAAAGCAGATAGCACGTCACTGCCCCTGAAGAAGGAGTTTTGAATAAAGTATTTTTGGCAACAGTTCCTTGGAGGCCTCAACTTCATTCCTTGTATTGTTGTTGTGTTAAAATGTATCACTTGTTTGATCATTCATCGCCACCATTCAGAAGACTGGACAGTTCTTAAGTTCAGTCACTGGCCAGCCATAGCTTGTGATTTTCATAAACTACTAATCTCCATCTCAAATGCAATTAAGGTGTTTTACATCCTCTATTTATAGTGGGAAACTTTTGCAGAATGTAATTTTTCTACTGGTAAAATACCTTTCACTAACTTTCAGATTAAATTTATTCAAAGTCTTGAGAAAAAATATGTGACAATTTTATCAATATCCTTTAAGTGATGTTTAGTCCTCAGATGTATTCATAGACATTCTGTCCTCCTCATTTGCTAACATAAATAAATCAAGATCTTTGGGAGTAAATTATCAAAGCTCATGCAGTGATTCGTGTTGGCTGCAAGTGAACCACATCCAATCTCCAATATTCACCAATAAACTGTATAATAATCACAGGCTGGGTGGTTTTTTCCCCTTCTTTTCAGATATTCTCTTTTTTGGTTTTGGATGGAACAGGTGGAAAGCTCTTAGTTTTGTTTTCTTAAATAAATAAAGAAATGTGTTTTTGTGTAGTCAAAAATTGAAATGGAACGTGAACATTTTTTCTGCTCCATTCAAGATGTATACAGAAGTTGTCTTTTAAAAATCATACAAATACCTTTTTTTGTTTTGTATGCATTTTAAAGAATTACACAAATACATTTTAGTGTAAGTAATACAATAGTGAAATAAAATTTCTAAATTAAATAGTGACAGGTGTATGTCCTTTGAAGACCTCTAGTTTATTTTTAACTGTATTTTGTCACATTTTGCCTAGCTGAACATATTTTTCAATTTTTGACAAATTTTTCACAAATTGGCTGGTTTTGACAAAATAGCTAGGGTTGTAGATGAAAGAAATAAATAATGGCTAGATGGAAAGCTAATGCTAACAAAGAAAAAGCAAATCTTTCTGTAATTGTATTAGATATGTAATCGTAAGACTACAGATGTATCTACAAAATATTTCTGTCTTAAGCAACTACTTTAACAAATAGTGATTCAATGGGGAAAATTCTGCAAGAAATAACCAGAAGGCATTTTTCCATGTATATTTACACACTAGCTGAAATAGTAAAGCAGGGATATGTGTTGATTTCTCAGTTCTCTTAATTTTTTTATAACTGTTGCTGCCAACTGCTAGTCACGGTAACAGTAACAGCTGTGAGCTGAGTAATCTGAGGATTAATGAAGATCAAGCTTGAATTTCACATCATATTGCTGTACTACTTCTTGACTTAACAATGCTTAGTTACTTCTGATGAAAACCTGATCTCTATCCTATAGCTTTCAAGTTTGAACTTGCTCTATTCTGACTAGCTCTGTTGGTTCCTAACTCTGTGTTACCTTTCTTACAGGTCCATTATCTCATGGTCTTATCTGCCAACTGGGCCTATGTGAAAGATGCTTGCAGAATGCAAAAATATGAGGATATTAAATCAAAGGAGGAACAAGAGCTTCATGATATTCATTCTACTCGCTCTAAAGAGCGGCTCAATGCTTACACATAAAAGAAACCTTGTCTTACTTTCTAACATGTGAATGCTTTGTTGTTTAACTAAAGGCCATCCAACCACTTTAAAAACAATTGAAAGTGCTTCTCACAAAGATAGTTTGGGTGACTTACATATCACCTATATAAAATTCTTGGTTGTCTAGCACTTGGTTTCTTAATTAGTTCTTACTTTGTGTGACCATTCTCTACCACAAAGCTCCTAAATAGCCTTTCCTGAATCCTTTTAAGCTAATTAGTTCTGCTAGATCAAGGTTACTAAACTATTGTCAAATACAAATATGTGTTTGATTTTTTTAATCACTTTGTATGTGTTATGCATAACACCTTTTGCATTGTTTCTTATATGTTTTTTGGAAAAAAAGTAGCTTTTTATACTTTTTAGTTTTGAGTTCAATAACTACTTTAACTACAGGTATGCTTCAAAGGGACCATTGTACATGATGTACAATATATAAAGAAAACACTCTGATGACTTTCCTTTATATTTGGAAAACTTGCCAGATGGACCCTGATCAACTTGAATGAAGGTCCTAAGAACGTTTTAAACAATCAAAGGTGCAATTTCTAAATTTGTAATAGTGGGTAAAAAAAAAAAAAAAGGGAAAAAAAGAGAAAAAAGAAAAAAGAAAAAAAAAGAAAAAAGTGCTTCTTATCTTTGTTAACATTGTATTATTGATGTTTTTAAAGAATATTCTCTTGTTCCAAGTTCCATGGGTGATAATTCCTGTTTGTATTGTGAGCATGCAGACCGTGGTGCTAACAATGCATGGCCACTTGCCTTTTGAAGGAATTCAATACCACGGCTACCGTTAAAGAGTTATGGTATATAGACAATTGTTAATTGAGTGATATAGTTATCCATAGTTTTTTACAGAATGATCTCTCTTTAATTCAATGATGGTTATGCTAAATTGGAGCTGTTCATGTGATGATGTAAGAAATTACTGCTTAGCTACATTTATGAAAGTAATATATCAAAAATACAGTGACTGCAGCAGTCAGATGTCTTTTTACCTGCTTTAAAAATTTAAATGGATTGCACCTGTCTGAACTGTAAAAGATATATTAAAGGAGACTTCCATAAATGTTATAGCTTGGCTTCTAGCTTTCCTACACATATTGGTTTACCTGTATTACATTAAAGTAAGGTGAAAGACCACTACAGAGCTTACTATTTGAAAGTGTAGTAATATATTTGAGCCTTTATTTTGATAGGAAAATGTTATCAGAAAGATAGGTCACCTTAATTTGAAATAATTACCTGTATCAAAAACAAAACAAAAAACCCTATTTAAGAAAACTCAGTATTATTGGACCAAATCTGGTGATTTTTTTTTTTTTTGCCTAATTCCAATGCTACAAGAATGCTGTAAATTGTCTTTTAAAGTGATGTAGCCTGACAAGACATTTTTGTCAGTGTTAAAAATCTTAGGTAGTTTTGTGCACTTATTGGACCATTGTGAATTCTCTCTCAGTGTAAGTGCATTTCTAATAAAACTTCTTGAGTAAAACTCTTTGTACTATTACTAGTCATGCATCATCAGTAATTTTTAACAATTCTTGTAGTAAGTAGAGGGTAATACTATAGTTACTTGTGGCATGATAATGCATTAAGTAGTATTAGTTGATTTTTTTTCTTTTTCATTTCTTTTGCTTGTTTTGGGGGTTTTTTGGTTGTGTTTTTGATTTGGGGTTTTGTTTTGGTTTTTTTTTTTTTTTACACTTAGGCTGTCCTATGGGGTCAACAGTTTTCTGATAATGTGCAGTACCGGTATTACAGTTCTGCAAAAAGTATTAGGAACTTCTTTTGGATTCTATATTGTAGTGTTTCAGTTTTGTGTCTTAAAACGTTTGTGCTGATTTTTAAAACTATGTCTTTTAAACTCATGTAATGATGTTAATGCTTTTGGCTCTTCTCTGGTATTAGAGTTTGTATTTTCACAAAGAATGCTTTGTAGCAGGCATTACAATTAATCTGTTTTGTACATAAATGTGCCAACAGCTTGATGGTGGCGTTTTTGAAATGTAGAACAAAGTGCTTGCAAAAATGTAATAAACACACTTGTGTACTTTGTGTACTTATTAATTGTTCGTGTTGCGTAGTTTTTTTCTTTGCCTATACTGGACAAATCTTTGTAACCAGAACTGAAAGAAGCTTGCTCTTTCCATTGTCCTTGCTATTGGAGGACTGTTTTCAGTATTATGCATTTTTGTACAACCTACTTTTAGATGCTAAAGGAGATAGTTCTTTTAGCAGAAATTTTGAGAACAAAGAATAAAATTTTGAAAACAATAACTGGAGATCTTATATTAATTACGGAATATATATCTTTGTCAAATCTGTGAGAAAAAGTTCTTATTGAGATGAATAATATTTTTAAAAATAATCCAAACTCTAAAGAGTGATATTCTTATGCCCATTTATGACACAATTTCCTCTGGCCCATACCTTTGTAAATCACACATAGGTAAAAGCAGTGTGCAGCCTTCGCACGGTTAAAAATTTTGCCTCAGTTTTGGTTAGTTTGTTTCACTGAATTAAAACTCACAGGCATTGCTCATGCGCAGATTACTTCAAATATGCCTCTTAATCAGCATTTAGTACCAGAAATTATATATCCTAAGAATAAGAGACTAAAATGATTTCTAAAGCAGAATTTCATAGTCTAGGAATAGAGCATGGCAGCATGAGCCATACTTGTTATATTTTTAAAATATCAGTCAAGAGAACAACTGGGCATGATTCACATTACTGTGGTGTTATTTGGAAAAAGCTCAACAGAAGCTGGTCTGGTGTCGGTTTGAATGTTGCTGAGGATACTGATACTTGTTTTTTACAGTAGCTAATACTTTAAAACCTTTATAACAATACTACATTACTTACGTGTATGTGAAGTAATTTAAATGGTTGAGACATCTATAGCTGTGTCAATTAATGTCATATCACTAAGAAAAATTAATTAAAATAGAGTTCTACAATGTGTTTGTTTCTCAGTTAACTAGCTGTTATGTAGCTCTTTGTACACTTTTGATGAGAACATGTGCTATAATAGCAAACAGTTTTTCATCAGCAGCACAAGCCAAGGGAGTAGAGGAGCTTCCCACAGCACATCAGTCACAACTGATTCACTTCAAAGTCTGTGCGTATTTGGTTTATTCCAGACTCTTCTCTGTTGACAACCTAAGCTGATTTGTCCTGAGGTAGGTTGCATGGATCTTGATTTCTATAGACTCTTCTGTGCTTATTCTAAACCTGTGAACTATTATGCTTTTCAGAAACAAGGTAACAAATTATAGATCAGTCTCTCTGGTGCATTTTTTTGCTGCATGGAAGGGTATGGTTCAGTGAACATACCAATTTGAGAACTTTCCAATTCCAGATCCTCAGTTTTGCATTTTCTTCACAGTTTACTATGCCCCTTCAGTAGTGCTAATAACATTACAAAACAGATCCAAAAATTGCTTGAGTTAGATATCCTTCCTACCCGCATCACCTCATTTTTTCACACAGGGTTATTTTATTCCTTACAGCATCATATCAGTATTTCTGTTTTCAGCACAACCACACAGACCATTTATTCAGCACGATTTAGCAATAGTGAAGTGCACTGCAACCATGAGGATGAGTGTCCACAGCAGGGGTGGGGAGAAAGAGAATTTTTTAGCCAGCCTCATTCTTGAGGCCAATGTATCATATAGTTGGGTGGTATAGTTAAAAGCAGGAGGCACTGAAATGGTTTACTAATTTCATGTTTCTAAATAGTTAATGATTTATTTATTTATTTTTGTCACGGGAACTAAAATAAAATTAGGATTTCTGCTATAATTGAAAATATATCTATAACTTCATTTGTTTTAATAATATATGTAATAATTAATCTTGACTTAGTGCAGTTATTTAAATTGTAATATGTATGTGTTGATCATAAGTATTTGTTGAACATGACCATGGTTGCAATTCACCTCCAGTTGGTGTAATAGATTTTAGGACAGAATATTTTGGTACTATACATCCTATGATTATCAATGACAGAAGTTTATAGAGTTCTTTCTATCATTAAGATCTGATGCATTTTTCAATTATTCAGTTCTGCGTTACCACAAGTATCAATATAGTTGGTTTTCTGAAGAACACAGCTCAATTCAGCCAAGTTATAAAGAAGCAGACTATAATGCATTTCATCCCAGGAGGGGAAAGGTGGTGTTTATACAAGCTTTGTCTCAAATATAAGCAACATTTTATTTCCATTGGGTTGCACAGAAACTCTGTAAATAAATATCGTTAGGCAGCAAACCAATTTATGTCTCCAGGTGATACCACATGTCAGCACTGCCTGCATTTTAGGTAATAGCAATTGAAAAGAACATGTTGAAAGCACTTAATATATTGAACAGCTCTTTCTGTCCCGCATGAATTCTTCTGACCTGTGTTTTTTACAAGGGAGGAACTCCCATAGTTTTGGGATTTTGAGGATTTCAACTACAGGGTTTTTTTTAATTTCAGATATCTGCAGAGGATCCTAACACTTCAGAGGGTTACTCGTGTATTTAACAGTTGTTAGCAATGATGGCAACAGGTAAGTGATTGTGCTGGTAGAGTGAGAGAGCTGGTTACTAGTAGAGAAGTGGATTGTCTTCATCTTACATCCATCTAAGCATCAGCCTGGAGACTTGCAGCTATTCTGCAGCGGGAAATTTGTCCTGAGAAAATGGTTCTGCCTACATTGTACAAACTGCTGTGAGCTCCTTTCCCACATTGAGTGGGGTCTGGCCAGATAAATGCCAGCCCCAAGTAAGGTCATTTTAGTTGCTCTTTGAATCAGCAGTTCTGATCTGCTTGCTTTTCTTTTGCATTGCTGAACTTCCCATGACTGAAAGGGATGATTTGGAGGCAGGTGTATCTCCTCTAAAAGTGGTGAGGTAATGTCACACAGAAGCTCTTTTCACAGCAGCTGCCACAGCTCTAACAATAACACAGCAACAACTGAAATTTTGCCACTAGACCCCAACCATACTAAAAAAAAAGACTTGATAAACTTAGGAACAGGCTTACATGATTATCGTGTGGTTCTGCGTGTTGAGTTACTCAAGACAGAAATGCTGCAAATGCTAGAAAAATGATGTTAAGAGCTGGGTTTTCCAGAGTGTCTGCCCAAATGCTTTTTTTTTTTCCTCAGCTGTCCAGGAAAAATGATACTTATTTATAAAACGTTTGCCTACAGATAACAGAATGTTTTGATCTCTGAGGCTGTAAGTCCAGTATTTCTTTAAAGAGCTTTACGCACCTGTATTTTTTCTTAAGGATAAATAAAAATTTAAGAACAAATCTCATTGCGGAACAAACTTATCCTCTACAAGTTCAGGTCCCAGTTAAAGCATGGAAATCAATTCCTGAAATTTTAGAATTCAGCCAGTTTAGTTTGCCCATACAACCACACCCTCACAAGTTTGGTCTTTTGAAGTAATAAACTAAATCACATGGTTAGACACAGACATATATTGTCAGGTTCATCAGCTGGCTGCTTGAGCTGATTAATCAGACTGAGACCTTTCTCAAGAACGCAGTGTTGAACTCCTCACATTAATGTCATCTTTTTCCATGATCCAACAACAAATAACATTTTAGGCAGGAATACCTCATTAATGTCTTTAGTTCATATCTGTGTTCTTTTATGATTTGTTTTTTGTCCTTGACATCCTGTTTCTTGCACTGTAATTTTAAGTGGAACTGTAGTAACATAAAACTTGCTGCTACTGTGAAGGGGAGGTCTCACCAAGGCAACTGAGTGGTGTACCACATGGCTTCAAATAGGGATGAAGACAGTGAAAAGGAGCAAGAGAGGGACCAAGAAATGTAATATTTTCCCTTCCCAGTAGCCCTAGCTGCAAGCTAATAAGCTGAGCTCAGGACCTGTACCTTAATTGAAGAATTATATACAGGTATGCCTTACAAGACTCACGGGCTCAAGGAGTAGTGAAAGCTTCTGACAAGGTACAAAGGGCAAGTATTGCCTGGAACAGCTTGGTTTTGGGCAGTCCCAAGGCATGTTTGTTCTTAAAGGAGCAGATGGTTGAGGGAAACCTGTAGCTGCAAGTGGCCTTTAATTGTCAGAGTAGGACCAAGTCACTGGTGGTCTGCCCGTGTCCTCTTGATTTCCGTTCCCAGCACGAGTAATGTGATGGCAGAGCAGATGCGTCACATATGCAGCAGCATGGAACAATCAGGTAGAGTTTGTGTCATTTAAAGCAGCTCAGGGGATGATGCAGAAGAGGATTACAGCTGCGGATGTAATCCTGGCCCCACTGAAGCAAGGTTGTATTTCACTAAAAGAAGAGAACAAACTCAGGATTTGAGGGCGAGCAGTCTGGAAAATCTGGTGTTTGTATCATTTGCTTAAAACCAAGTGAGACATGTTAGGATTTCTGAAATATTGTAGGTAAAGTCAAGCAATTGCATTTTTCATATATTTTAAATATACACACGCTTAAAATACCTAGTCCAATAAAACAGATTTTTTTTTTATTATGCAGTTAATCAGTGCTCTGTTGTCTGAATTTGTACTATTCCAGTTATAGAAGCAGAGGCAGTTGAGATCCTGCAGACTTTTACAGTATTCTGATGTTCTGTGGGCTTGAAAGACCATTCTCTTTATTCAACAAGGGGTTTTTTAGAATCTACAGTAAAAAATACAGTTAATGGATACCTGGATAAATTAAATACACTTGAGAAGACACAGCATGAGTTCTATAAATGGAAGTCTATTAACAAACCTACTGGAGTCTTTTGAGTATGTCAGCAGCCATGTGGTTATCGGCAGCCTGTTTAATTTCCAATTTATTTAGACATCCCAAAGGCTTTTGACATAGTTTCTTGACAAAGTATTTGAAGATGAATCAGCCATAGGAAAGTCCTTGTATGGGTAAATAATTGGTTAACAGATAATAGATAAGGCAGTTCTTACACTGGAGGAAGGTCATTTTGGACTCTGAGTTCTAGACTAAGTCATCTTTGAGGATCGTCGGTCCTGATTCTGGTCCTGATTCTACTCTCAGGCAGAGTATCTGGTTGTTTCTGTGTTTTACGAGGGTGGTTGTTTTGGACTCCTCTGTCTCTTGGGGAATACCGTTCTCTTTAGCTTGTTCCTAGTTTGAATTCATTTTAGTAATTCTTTACCCAGGCAAAATTTTTTCTGCTGCAGTTTCCTCACTGAAGAGTTGCCGCTTCTATTGCCGCAATACTTCTGTTTATCAAGTTGGCATCCCCTACACTGAACACAGCTGTATGTATCCCCTCCTCTTTAGAGGTTTGTAAAGGACTTTATTTACTGAGTTAGAGAATAAACCTCCATGCTACACTAATATTAATGCCACCCATAAAGTAAAATAAGAAATTCAATGATTAGTTGAACTCTTTTCTTACAAGAAATGGCATTTATTTTGCTCTACAATATTCATCAGATACTTGTGCAAATTATAAGATAATCTATGAAAATAATAGCAGTTTTGACTCTTCTTTATGAGCCTAGTCAGCTTGTTTTGATCTCTGTTAATAGCAGGCCTCTGGGCCTTCGTGGTATTATTTTTTTCCCTTCAGATCTTCCAAACATCCTAACAGAAATGTTATGCCTAACAGCACATAGAATTTATCTCAGAATTTAACATGTGAGCAGATTTTTTCCCCCACCGTCTTTCTTTAACAAGCTAAATACCGTTCCTTCCCTCCCTGTATAGTCTCTGGATGTAACCTCAGGTGCTGCGACTTCATACGTAGCTTTCCCCTAATCTTTTTCCTGGTATTCCCTTCACCAAGACATCATTGAACCCAGGCAAACCATTGCTGGGCTGGGCTTCCACATTCATCTCTGCAAGTTGGGTGTGCTCCAGCTGCAAGCAGCTGAGAATGGCATTGGGATTAATCTTACCTGACTCCAAGTAAATGTGAAGCTGTACCCAGTTAAGTCTCTGCCAAGGCTATTTATCATGCTTCTCCTGGCACGTTCTCAGTATGATTATCCAAATTTGAGGAATAAGAGGTAATGCAGGTACCCTGGGAAGGCTATGCAGGAGATGTTAACTAAGGAGAAGAATCTGAGCTCCTTAAAGAAATTTCCATCATCTTTCAATATTTTTTGTGTAAAAATAGAGGAAAATCAGGAAGTGGGAGAATCTTTATACATACAATATCATGTTACCACAAATCCTACGAAATTTGTGCTATGCAATACTTTTCAACCGATATTCAAGATTAATTGTTGTTCTTCTTTAAAATCAAACAAAATCATAAATAAGAATATTAGATAAAATAATATTTTTCTAAATCTGAGGAGAGTAGTTCTTCTGGGACAAAGCAGCTGATAATAAAAAACCCCAAATCCACTAAAAGAACATTGGAAGTAATAATCTGAGTTCATATCATAATTGATATGATATACTTAAGTGAAATATAGGAGGTGTTAATCATTTTTCCTAAGGAAAAAAATTATTTAAAGAAAAGAATAAAAAGTCTCCTTATTTAAAATACAAGACTGGTTAACAATATTCAGGAATGACATGCATTTTAATGTTTTGGTAATTTGTGTACGGTATGATATTTTTGCATTTTGACAATAAATACAAGGATTCATATATCCATTTGTACTTAATTTCGTTAAAATGTAATAGAGAGCCACATGCAATGAAATAGGCTGTGAAAGTGGTCTCCTCTTACCAAAGGTTTCCCTGTGCGCTATGGGGAGCAGTAGGAGTTTGTTACCTGGATTAATCTCTTTAACTGGATTAAATTCTCGAGAACAAAATCCACTCAGTTTCTGGACTAGTATATGGGCCAGTTCTGTGGAGCAGGTATTTATTAAAAGGCATGCAGACAATTTGACTATGTTCCAGAAGATTACAATTAGACTCTGTGTCAGAGGTTGTCCCAGGAGGCTAACTGAGAAGACTGCATAATTTGCGACTCTTTTTAGAGTCATAGTCTTTCTAATAATTCTATTGTTTTGTTTTCTTTTATCTGACTGAAAAAAAGAAAGAAAAATTATAGAGAGCTTTCTGAGTGAAAGCAAATCTGTGTTTGATCCAACATTGCTTTGGTTACTGTTTTTGACTTTTTAATTTGATGCTGAACAGGGACGACAAATACATAATCCAGAGTTACACTTCCATTCGATAAAAATTGTGGAGATTATTATTTTCTTCTCCCTTACGAAGCGTAGATCATGGTCAATGAGTGTAACAGACTGTATCGCCTTGAAAATCTGGTGTCAAAATTCTCATTTGCCTGCAGATAGACACTCTTACTTACTCTATATTTTTATTTTGGCAGCTATAGTCCTGACTTCATATACTTACATCTGACCCAATTTAATTTATTTTCTGTTGTAAGTAGAGAGACTTTGTTAATAGCAATCTATTTGTTTGATGTTGAAGGTTTTGGTCATTTAAAAAATGTTTTTAATTATTTTTGTAATACATTTTTTCTGTATGAATTCTTGGAAATGCAATAATCTCAGCTCTCTTTCTAGGATTATTTTCAGACTGAGAAATCTAACTAAACTAACTAAATAAACATACTTATCCTTCTCTTTAAAGCATTACAGTTTTCAAAAGGTCTCTGAAGTTCAAAGTGGATCTTTCTTCTACCTCAATGATTTGATACAAAAAAAAATGGATCTAATCAAGTAACAGGGCTGTGGTGACACTGAAATTGGATATTAGACACATTTTTCTGTCCTGAATTACATGTCAGCATGTGCTGCAAATAGCCTGTGGAGTGGTGTGCTAGTTAAAAAGTCTTCCTAGGAAATTCAGGCAGTTTGTTTCTTGATGACCAGACCCATCAGACTTGTTTAATGTAAGTTAAATAAACATCAGTGAAAATTCTAACAGAAGTGAAACTATTATGGAATTCATTATTTTTCCTGCCCATATGACAGAGCTCAGTGTTCTAATCATAGCAGTATAAGACACTATTGTGGGTAAATTGAAAGCATGTTGATCTCATGCTTAGTCCTCATTACATTTAAATATCTTTACGTATAAAAAAAACAAAAACCACAGCACAAGGAGCTTATGTAAGGTTTGGGGTTTTTTTGGGGTTTTTTTTTTTTTTGGTAGCTTTTAGCAAGGGTAAAATGGTTGAAGGGGAAGACTCTGTTAAATCTCATACTGAAATTTGTAGAATACTGTCATCTGGTGGTAAAACTACTGAAAACGGAAAGTTGTGACTGCTTACTCACTTTGAGAGAGTATGATTTTAAATAATCACTTCCAGTAGATTATTTCAATCTGTTTGTTCTCTAGTTCTGTATATTTAGAAATTATTCTGTAACATAGCTTAAAAACTTCCAAACACTCTGTCATCATATAAATATACAGGTAGATCCATATAGGTAGATTCGTAGTTGGTAAATTGACAGGAAGTGAATAATTACAGGATTTTAAACCTGACTTGTTGACATTACTCACTATTCTAAAAGGATTTTTTAATTTTTAGTAGTTTTTGCCATCTGCTTTGGAAATGACATTTGTATGTAATTGTTGTTGCAAGATAATACTCTGAATCCCCCCCCCCC
>VZSC01014169.1:0-15604 GCA_013398225.1 Steatornis caripensis | reverse complement strand
GGACAACAGGCTCACCATGAGCCAGCAGTGTGCCCTTGTGGCCAGGAAGGCCAATGGCATCCTGGTGTGCATTAAGAAGAGTGTGGCCAGCAGGTCGAGGGAGGTGATCCTCCCCCTGTACTCTGCCCTGGTGAGGCTGCATCTGGAGTACTGTGTCCAGTTCTGGGCTCCCAGTGTAAAGTTGTCTTTTTGTTCTGGTATCACAGGCATTTCTAATTACTGTACATGACCTGTATGGATTTGGTGTTTTTCCTAACTTAGCCCATGTTCCTTGTAACGGAAACTTAGGTCACTCATTGATCTTGAAGATATTTGCTGTGATTGAATGATCCTCAGTTTCTATGGTCTAACTCACAGTACAACAATTAAGAAAGAAAATCAGAGAGGACACTTATTTTTAAATATAAGCCTTTTTTCTGATTATAGAATTACATATTTGTTCAGCATTTCTTAGCCATTTTGTGAACTTCAAACAGAATTAGTTTAGCTATATGAAAGAGAAATGTGAAAGGAAAAATGCAAGTAATTTTTTTGTTACTTGCAGTAGCACAATTCCCTTAGCACTGCTAGGATTAAGATATGGCTATTGTTATTCCTTCCTGAACATAGAAATGCTATCCAGAGAGTGACAAATGGTTTTAGCATTATAATAAGGGATATCTCTGCTTTCACTATAAGGAGTTGTTTTATGCTTTTTGGACACATCTTTTGCAAAAGCTAATGATTCTTATGTATGACAGATCTCACTTTTCGTGTTTAATTTATAGTAATCTTACAAAAAGGAAAAAAAAAAAAAAATGTGGATCAAAGCTATAGCCATGAGGTATTTAGTAAGGATTTACAGTTAGAATGCAAAACACATATATAATTTTACAGTGGGGTGTGGAACAGAAAGTAGCCATTGGATATTATTGTTAAATTTTGCCTAGGTTTCTTTCAGACTCTGGAGGAAAAAATCAATTTTGACTTACTTTATTCTTTTGTTTTATTACTATGTTTATGTCTAAATTTATCAACAGAAACTTTGGACTTCACTTGGAGTACATCTGGGGTCTTACAGCCAAACCCTTGTTTTGTGCTAGGTGATAAGGTTTTGTAAACCTATGCACGTTCAGAATGTATTAGATAAAAGAATAACGAAGCCATCAGCAAACAGTAGTTATTTTATGGAAAACTATTCAGGACAAATATCTGAGAAAACTGTAGGGGGATAAATGTTCAAATAACAGCCTCAAAGGGTCTATTGTTACAGTAGGAACTCCTGTTGCTAAGATGATGAGACAACGGGATGGTGGCAGAGACTGATGTTGTGCCAGTTGAGATGTTTAAAGCAGTGGTGTTGAGAGAATTGTTGTGATGACAGACTGTCTCAACATAATCCTTTCCACTAGGAAAACATGTAGTGAATGAAAAAGCAAGATAGTGTCTTTGAGTTATCTTTCAATGTGAAGATAATATGTATAAAGTTAGCTATGGCTTAGTAATAATTCATGTGATGGTATTGGGAAATTGAATTACCAGAAAAGGGCTTTCTGAGGACGTGAACCATTGGTAAAGTAAGGAAAGCAAGTAATGGAGATGGGTTTTGTCTGTTTGATGAGGTGACGCCAAGTGAAAATCTGTGCATCAAGTCACTTGAACATCAATATTGGAAGAAGTAGAAAAAGAATTTTCTGTGGGAAACATATGTCAAGAGATTGTGACTGGTCATCCATCACATAGGGATAAGAATATTAATTGTTGAGGAGGTTTGATAATGACCTTCGGCTACCAAAATGAGAATATTATTTTGAATGCTGAATAAGGTAAGATTTGGTAGGTCATGCAAAAAATCGTCTTTCCAGTTATTCCCATTGTGGAAAAGATGAAAGCTTTGGGCTGAGATGCCCGGATTATGATGAAACATGAGATACATTAGTTGGGCAAGGTCTTCATGAAATAAATAGAAACAAGGCAGAGGAAGCTAGAGGGTAGAAGAACACCAGCCTGACATTGCATGACCAAGCTCATGATAATACATAAAATACTGAGTCAGTGCAAGGGTTTACTAATGTTCTGATGGAAATAAGATGCGTTCTGTTCCTTGGTGGGGATTTCCATGATGTACATTTGAATCTACTGCCTTGATCAGTCATCCCCCTTACAACCCCTGTTGCAGAGCTGGGGGTTTGGAAGCTATGTCTGCTAGGCTTCTGGCTCCTCATCAGTCTGCTAAGAGTATGTGAGGAACTACGAGTCCAGTTATACCAGAGCTAAT
Organism: Steatornis caripensis; assembly: GCA_013398225.1. Lineage (NCBI taxonomy): Eukaryota > Metazoa > Chordata > Aves > Caprimulgiformes > Steatornithidae > Steatornis > Steatornis caripensis. The sequence goes on along the minus strand of VZSC01014169.1, from coordinate 13,347 downwards.
TTCTATTTGAAAACTTTGCAAATGAAGCTCAGTTATAAAAAATTAAATTCTTGATTGCTGGGTAATTTCCAAGTTTTTTCTGCTACAAAATTGAACACTTTCCCTGCTCCACCCCTGCTCCCCGCCCCTCCCATCAAGTTCTGGCACAATGGAAATTCTGATATTCCTTTAGCTCTCATCACGAATTGCTGCGTGAGCAGGGAAGGCCAATTTGGGTATATTATGCTGCATTGGACTTGCAAAACAATTTCAACCTGTATGCCTGAATTGTTCATAGAATTTGAGGGAATGATTTAGAAAACTGTTTCAGTTCGCTATCTTTCTGCTTTGATTTGATTTGACACAAAAGCATATATAGGGCAGGGCATAATGATGGGACCTATATGTTGAACCTTTACATTATGTTTTGTCACCAAGTATTGTTTTGTTGTAGGTACTGCTGGCAACTAAATTATGATATTTTGGTTTTCTCTGCTATTATTTAACTAAGTTAATCAGTATTAAACTTATCTAAAACAAATTTCAACGCAGTATGTTTCCTCTTCTTTCTTTTTGCACAGAAAGTAGTTTTTTATTTCCTGTCCTCAAAGTACGAGCTAATAACTTTATTTGAAATATATATCTATAGTGATATAGTTCTATGCATATGCATTATGTATCCAACTGGTGAAACAGCATATGTGGCACTGTTCTCCATTCCTCTTCAACTGTTTTCAGCTAGGGGTACAGAGCAGCATGAAGACCCTAGGTTTTTGTCTATATAATTTAGAAAAAAATAAAATTGATTCAGATAAAATTTGACTCAAAAATTTGAGTCAGAGATCAAACAGGATTTTTCTCCTCAGAGCCCCCTTTTAAAGACTGATAAATTCATGTCCTGGCTCCTTGCCCTTCTTTGTTTCTTTTGGTTCCCCTCCTGTATTAAACTGGCTAGTGTCAGCCTTTCTCAGGTTAATGTGCTTTTGCAAGAAGAATGATGATTGACTCAAACCAAAATTTTCAGCCTGGTAGCTTTATTTAAAAATACGCAAGCAGAACCAGGTCTTACCTGTGAAAAGATCTTTCCAAAGTAAACTCCATTTCTTGCAAATGAAACCTTATCACTGTTCTTTGTACATTCTTTCAAAGTCACAGCATCTTCCTGAACACTTTCCTCTGGAAGAGAACATCAGGGATAGTCTCCTGTGATCCATCGTATACATTTAATCTGCGCTGTTCATAGAGCATTCATATGTTTACGTAAAGAGCACGGACATCCTGTGCTAAATCCTTGTATGTAGGGTGGAGACACCATACTTAAAAGAACCATGGAAAGGATGGATATGGAATTAATAATGTAGGATTTAAGAAAGGATTTTTTCCATAATTCCTCAGTTGTGGTAGCAATAGCAAATAGCAGTAGTAATAACATAAAATACTGTATTTATTATTCGGGATTTACGTAGCATCGAAAAAGGTATAACTGACATACACAAGGGCTTTTTTTACCATCAAGTATCCTAAAAGGCAACATTTTCAATTTTCCTTCATTCCATGGTAGAATTTTAGTTCCTTATATTTCATTTGGTGAAGAGTCTGGAGTGAGCAGCATGAGAGAGAAGGGGAGAAATTACTGGAATACAGAAGGGGGGGGTAATCAGTTACATAAGGACAGAGACTTTTTGTTGGAAATATGGTAGGTAAGGTTAAATAGTTGCCTGTGGAAGTGGTCACTTTCGTTAACCCATTCTAGAAACATTTAAAGATCATTTTCACCGTTGCAGTCCTTTGCTCTTGACTACACTGTGCAGCTCAGACAGATAAGCTAACGTCACTAATAGAAATATTACACTAATCCCTAGTGACATTCAGTATACATGAGTGTCTGTATATTTAATGTGAAAATTTATCCTCTGCAAAATAAGAATACTACTAAATTGTCTATTCAAGACCTTAACTTCCAGTCCCATACTCAAAGCTGTAGATAATCTGCTGTTTCTCTGAAGGAAATACAGGTAAAATGAAAGTCTTACGTTCTGGTTTTACATCGTGAGCCCAGTTAGAATCTGAATTATTAAATTAAAAAAAACTTTACTGCACCAGCATTTTAAACATTTCCCACATGATCTTACTGTATATACTTTTAGGACGTATTTTATCAAGCCAAATGACGAAATGTCATTGGTTAGCATTACACCAGAATGAATGTGGTTGATGAAAAATATAATGTTGATATCTTGATACATAATTGAAGAAAATTAAATGTATATAATTCATATAATAAGAGTTGTCCACATCATAGTTCTAGCAGATTAATCAGTCAATACAAATGGAAAACAAAAAGATAGTAATATGTAAGAAGTATGGTAGTGTTCAGTGAAATTTAAACCTCTTAATTCTGTAATATGAATTTCAGTTTGTGATATAAAATATTTTAAGTATGTATTGACAGTGATGGGATGGTTTTTACATAAGTATTATAAAAAGCTTGAGTATGGCCTACTTTAGTAGTAAAGTATGAAATTATTTTTGTGGCAAGTGGTTTGAATAACTTCAGAACTGTTGTATGGTCTAAAAGATTTGAAATTTATTTACTCTAGATTCAGAAATTATACATGAAGGTAATTTAGATCCTAAGTATCTTCTCTGCTTTTTCAGATTTGCTTCCATGCTAGATACAGTAATTTGTATTTTTATTGTTTTATTTTGTTTAGATATTTTACCATCACCCCATGCTTGAATTCAAAATTGGGAAAAAAACCCCTCAACCGTCACCACTTATTCTTTTTAGAGAGGAGGAATAATCCTATGTAAAACCTCTGATGGTTCTTATTACATATCTGTCATCTTGCACTTTTCCCCCACTCTGATTTTTTTGTGTATTTTTATCACTTACTTTGTCTTTAAACAGTTCAGATGGCCTCTTAGATACATTTTTCTCTTAGTTTTTAAAGTTTTTATTGACTCAGAGGTCAAAAAGAAGCAACAAGTGCTACAAATATTGATAAAAATGAAGATAGTATCAAAAAGGGACATATTGTGAAAATCTACGTCTCATAACTTAAGCAAAAGTTTGAGCTGACTAAGGAACTTTGTCATTTAGGATACCCGTGGTAGCATATTTGATTTCAAAAGTGCCAGGAAGAACACACAGTACCCCAGCAGCGGTTAGTGTAGCAAAGATACAGTAATTTGGATGGTGGTAAAGGTGCAAATTGGCAGATTTTGGGCTGTAACACCGTGTGTTCCTTCCTAATTCTTTCCTGAAGTTCTACACTTAAAAAGAGCTGAACCGAGAGTAGTCAGAAAATACACAGTGACAGAAAAAGTGAGAGAAGAAATTAAGAACAAAATCAATAACTGAGCTGATATGAGGTGACTAACATGAGGTAAAAATCAGCAACTAAAAAACCCTCATGTGGTTAAAAAATTTTCTCTATAGTCTCTAGAGTTCCCCAGTGTGATGAGGATTTTGTGAGGGAAGCAGACAGTAATAGTCTTAACGAGTACAGAAAGCTACTCAGGTACACATAAAGCAGACTCCTGGCAAAAATGAACTCTAGGAGGCAAGCAGGGGAGAGCGTCAATAAAATATTCTATTTAGACTTCCACTGCATATGGGTATATACTGGCGTATACACCATCATAAAAGGAAAAGAGGGAATTATCATACACATAGTGAATTACAAGCATTTGATAAACAAAAGTGAGGATATTTTATTCAGCACTTAAGAGTACATATTTCCTCCGGCATTGCAATATCTGAATTAGCCAGAGATATTGCATTATACATGGAGATTAGACCAGAACTGTATTCAGCAGAAACAGAGATAGAAGCCATAGAATTTCAAGTAGTTCTGTGATACTGCAGCCTATGTGGCTGCTGTCCCTAATGAATAATGCATAGAGTATGATTTTTATTCAAGGGAGTAATAGGCTATCTAATGAAAACTTTGAAGAAGGTTACAATTTACCTGCTTGAAGTGAATCAAAAAGAAAAAAAAAACTCTAGGCAACTTATTATCAAACAAAATAGTATCAACACTAGCAAAAGTAACAAGCAGCTTATTTGTTCTCTTAGTTTCCAGTTAATTTATCCCTTGCTTTCTGTCTGAAGATGCTGCATTAAAATTATGACCCTTCCCATGTTAAAAAAAACCAAACCAGTTTGCACTTCACTAGATCAATATATTATGACAAGATGTGATAATATGCCACTAAAAGCGCATTTCAGTGTGCTACCCTGTAGCAATACAGAAACGTGGAATATTTACTTTGCGCTTTTTTTCCCTTTATCTTTTATTTTTCATTAAATTTCAGATCAGGGGAGACTTCACTTGAGTGTATATATTGTTGCATATCATGTTTGACACTTGTAATTTTGTCTGGCATGCATGAATGGCATGCATTCCTGACAAAATTACAAAGTGTCAAGAAAGCAAAATTAAGAAGAATTAATATGTATGTTGAGTTTAATGTGGGCTTTTATTCGTCTGTGAAGAGCTGAAGGCTCTTCAGTGACTTCCTTGCATATATGTGTCATATAGTAGTAGAGAAGGGAACACAATCTATAACAGCAATCATTCTGTAAAGATTCCTGAAAATGTTAGCATAATAACTAGATGGTCTAGAAGGCTAAAAGATTATCAGCTTGCATGGGATTGGCACAAAACCTGATTCTGAGTGAATTAGCAGAAGCGGATGTCAGATATTTTGATATAAAAATTATGACTTGTTTTGGGTTTGTAACTAACACAGTAAGAAGCAAGCATGCAGTGCCTTGAAATGACTTCAGAAATCTATGTTAAATGTGTGACAAAACAGAACAGTTGAATGCTCAAAAGCCATACTTTACATCCTCTTTTTCTTGTTCTAGGTGTACTGCATTGCATGATCTGATTCTGCTGCCAGTCAGATCAATGTACAGCAGAAATAAATTCACTGAAATGTCTAGGGATGAGCTTAGACTCAGACTTAACAATATTTGAATGAAGAGACAGAAACAAAATCCAGAATTTTTCATTTAGAACCACCCTTTCAAGTCCAAAGGGCTCAAAAGAAAACACTGCTTTGTAACCTCGTCCATCTACACCCCACCTCTGCACATTCTAAAAAGTTTACTTTGTACTGCAATTGATTTGAAGATATTTGGTGATTGCTTGGTTTGCCAACGCACAGAATGTTCTGCCTGTTGCAGTGGCTTTGCTGAAGTGCCTAGGAAGGCATCCAGTTCTTATACAACTTGAACCACGTTTATTAGCTCTGTAGTAATATAATACGTGGGGTTATGATAGACCTTGTTGCAGAACCTCGGGTCCAGGAAGCTGCTAAGTTTCTTACTTTACCAGGAAGCATTTCCTGAATCATCATTTCTATGTGAAATTTAATTACACTAGCTGTGCAAAAAATCAACCTTATCATGCCTCCTAAATTGCATTTACTTAAGTATAGAAAAATTATAGTAAAATGTCAGAATCCATTTTTCAAACCATCATTAAAAAAGAACTATTTTTAATGCAACACAGGCATTCATTTCAAGATTAAAAAACATTACCTGCATATGGTTAACAGAAAAACACAGAGTTATTGTAATTGACTCTAAGAAAGATTCTGTGGTGATGACATAAAATTGCTGCAGTCATTCTCCAGACGTGTAAGATCTAATGGATAAGGAAAACATCTCACACCTGCAGTCATCTTCTCCTGGAATTTCTGAAGTTGTCTCTAAGCACCGCAATTGTCAGACTCACGACAAGGAGTAAGGTGAACCAAGAACGGTTCCAGTATTTATCTATGGTCTTCAGTAACAGCTTCAGGCAGAATCTGTTCTTCCAATTGTAGAGCTGTTCAGATAAGTTTCATTTACTCTTAATTTGAAAATTAAACTTCTGCTTTTTATTAAAAAAATAACTATTCTGTGACTAGTTTTCTTCATGTAGTATATAGAGTATATTTTCCTGTCTGTGTGTAGCCAAGGTATTTAGAATATAGAAAATTACAATCAAATGAAAAGCAGGACTTAGAAATTATAACCATTTGTCTTCACCTCTACACTTCTGTGCTGGGGAGAAATATGACTCCTATGGAGGAAGGGGCAGGAGGCACACTGAAATGAAGCACTCGGGCATCAGTTCCTATATATGCTGGAAGTGGTCCAGGTTGCTTCAGAGCCATTCAGGGCTTTGTATACGACTTTCAAAATTGGATAGCTTAACGCAGTTTAACCTGTCTTTTATTGAGCCAAGGCAAATGCATTGCTCCTCAGTAGGAGCTCTTTAGGTTGCAGTTATAATTTAGAAAACAGAAAATGCTAAAATAATAAGTTGGTATTTACATATATGACTGTGCAATATAGATATACCATATTTACTGCATCTATATATATATGGGAAAGAGAGGATTAAAAAGAAATAAATTTTTTTCTGCACTTACTAAAAAATAGTCAAATTTCAGATAGCACTGGAAAGACATGTATATTCTTCTTTATAGATGAATAGCCTGTTACTTGGAATTCTATAAAGAGAAGTTCTGCTGTATGAGCAGTTAAAATGAAAAGGGAGTATGTTGAGGCCAAATCACAGTACCATATAATATGTTCTTTTATATGCTTTTTCTTGCATAGCAGAATATATTAAGGATGCTTTTCATAAATAACATTTAAACCACAGTTCTTAACACTATGTTATTAGCTACCATTCCCCATGAAAGGCTGAGTGGTTGTCTAGTAAGTGATTAATTATCATCAGAAGACATGAGAAATTTTCGTCAGTAGCTTGGAGTTAGTATTGGATGGCTGATCATATATAGCAACGTAATTTTTGTATTACTATAATAGAATAGAATACATTTATGTCACCTAATAATTATCATACAGTAAAACTATGATGATTACGTAAGTATTTTATATGGGCTATGTATGAAATAATGACATACGCATATGTATACATACATGTACACATGTATGTGCATTAGCATTAACCCTTCCTTAAGATTTTACTTCCAACAGCATAAAGAGAAGCAACATAATATAACTCAAACCAATTTATTAGGAAAAGATTTACAGCATATGAGATAAATTCTTGTTCTTTCTTTAAAGTCTTGCTTTCTGAAAGACTGCAAAGGAATACATTCACTAAAGGAATACATTTAAAATCCTTATGTAAAATGATGTTATTTCTAAAGTTTTATATAGTTGAAAAGCATAATTAAATGTTGTATATAGCAATTCTGAAATTAACTGATAATTAATATATAGACTGAAGTCTATGATCTTTCTTCTTTTTCCTTGATCTTATGAGATATTGGGTAGTGGATTATTCACAAGATTAAAGCTATGCAGTAAGAACGACTTAAAAAATGCAGCTGATAGAGTTGCTTGTTTTGTGCTTTTTCATTTGATTGTATGTGTTTTCTTAAAGGATAGGCTACTATACAGATGTCAAAATTGTCCTCTATCTTGGTAACATGCTTTTATGTAGGGATATTTTAGCAGGTCTGCTGTTACACTCTTCTCCCTATGTGTTAATTAGTGCACATAACCCTTTTCATGTAAGTATAGCTTAGTCATCATTAAAATGGGTATATAATTTGAACATCTCCACGGTTCCATTTCAAGTTGAATTATTGAATATGGCAACGCAATGGGTAATATCAGCTGACAACTGTGAATTTAGTGTTACATTCATTGTCAAACCATGCTAAACAAAAAGACAGAAAAGGTGTTGTTTTGAAAGCATTCCTTTGCCATCCAAGAGTAGTGAGCTTCCAGAACTGCTCAGCCTCAATCTCAATAGCCACTGAAACTGATGGTAGATTTCATGAACTCCAAAAGAATTCCCTCTAAAATTAGAGGATTAGAAATATCAGTGTTATCAGGGCTGTTATATCAGACAAGTTGGTGCTGGCATAGCTGCTTGCCAGGCCCTGCACTGTCTGCACCTCATGAAGTATAGCCACAGTCTCAGTTCTTGGCAAAGACTTGACGAGAATTATGGTCTTCAAGCTATGCCTCTAGCAGGCTTCCTCTGATAAGATGTTGAGGTGCATGTGTCTCTAACAAGGCACTAGCACAAAATCATGTTCCATGGGACAATAGAAAACTTGTATGGCTTCTATCTCAGCTTTTAAATAGGGATAAAACAATATAGTAGATTACATTTGTATCCCAGCTTTGATGTTCACATTTCATTCCTGTCACAGGGGGCTGGGCCACCTTATAGTCAATGAACATTTCTTCCTTACCTCTGCAGGACTGTGCATCCTGTACCATCCTTCTTACTCCGTTAGTCCATTCTTCTGCAGATTAGTCATTTATAAAGCACAGGTTCCACAGGAACCTCTGTGACAAATCTTTTAACAAATATTTATTATAAGGATACACAGCAATTACTGTCACAGAAAGATCCCTTACCTTTTTTCCTCTTTTAGAGGGGGCTATCCACCCATCATCCTGGAAAGTCATGAAGTACGGAAATAAGATAACTCACTGGGAGAGAGGCTGTTTTACAGCCATCTTTCATGTACATAAAGACATTAAAGGCTTACTTGTCTGCAAACACATTCGCTCATACAACATGTTGGCTGTTGTTATGCAATTGTTTTGTTCCAAATATCATGCGTGGGAAGAATACTGCAGGAACTTACTGTAAGGCAGCCTGTTTACATATGTTTGTATCGTTTTATTGGTTGGTGATAATAAACCAATAACCAATGCAAATAAATGATAATATTCTTTGTTAAATATATATTACTGGACACACGCATATGTAAGAAAAACTAAGAAAAAAACATGACAATAAACCCCCACATCTTTAATTGTTTACTACCTTTTCCAGCAATATGAATTCTTGTCCAGAGTTTTTTTTCAGACGGTTTGGTTTTCAAGCCCATTGGAATGTCATTTTATCTTTAAGTGCTAACGTATAAGGTATGCTGGGAGGTAGGTTCCATGTTATGTGCTTTTGTGTCTAAAACTTCATTTTGTAATACTTCTTTCAGCATCTATTCCTATAAATACAAACACAATAAATATAAACACAATGTATTATCAGTAAATATACATTACGTAAATTTATATATTGTAATGAATACATTTTGCCCACTTTCTAAACCACTCAACCACTCACATAGTAAGTTCAAAAAGTGTAGTAGTTAATTTGACCTTCTTGCTGCTTTAACGTAGTATTTTACATTTATAACAGTTTATGATGTTTCTTATTCAAGAACCGCTGTGGGTTTTTTCTGGCTTCGTGTGGCATTTCCATGACATGTTAGTTAACGCACAATAAGAAGTTTGAAAATGTGTAACAGTTTATGCCTGGTCTTGAAAAGAGTAGGGCTTCCTCTGCAGCTCTAACCACAGTGTCAGATGCTGTCTTACAGCAATAGTTACAGGAGTAGTTGCAGACACAAGTCTTCAGAACTGTAGCAAGTATTTTTTCAACTCAAACATAGCACAGGTTTGTAGGAGTTTATATAAGTGGAAGCAACTCTTTTCTCCTGATTAGCTGAGCTGCTGTCAGCATTCACGACACGTTCCTCTGAGTTTAAAATTCCATTTAGCAAGCACAACCAATGCACGGGACTTCAGATACAGCAATAATGTTGATGTATGGTATTCTCAAAAAATATTAATGTCTTCTGCTCTTCAAAAAGATATTGAAAAACAGTGCACTATGGTGCTTTAAACAATCAAATTGTAAGTACAAAATATGCATAACAGCACAACATTGAGCATATAATTCTAGATCACTAGTCTTGCTTTCAGAATGCCATAATATATTTTACCTGTCTGTGTCTTTATTGTCTTTCTTTTATTCAGCTAACAGCTCAGATGCAGGCTGAGTTTCAAGCCTCTCAACCTGTGGGACACAGTTTACTGTCTGTAAAATGAGGATATTGTATGGATTTCCTTATTTAACCATTCTCTTTGTTTCCTATTTACTCTGCTTGTTTATATGTGTTGCACCTGACATATCTAAACTTAATTTTCTCATAGGTATCTGTGTGCTACAGTAACAACAAAGGAAAACAGTCTCAACTTTCTAAGAAGTGACTCTATTTCATGAAAATTACATCAGACTATTTTAAGGTTGAGTAACTATTACTGACGATGCCCAAATCTTTGCTGCAAATACAGAAAAATAGGTCACTTACCTAATCAACATAGTCTAAGAATTGCTACTGTGATGATACCCAATGCCATGTGAAAGGTTTTTGTTCAAAACTTTAGCTACAAACTGTGTTTTCATGTTAACTAAGAGTATTTGCGAATTTGAGTTGAAATTTTTGAACTTTTTTGGCTGAGCTCTGCCTCCCTTCCTTCCCCAATGAAACAATTTTATTGAGATAGTATTCTACTTACAAAAGGCAAGATATCAGTTTTCCATCATGATTTTTTTAAAGAAGAAAGAAATCTACATGTAATATAAATATATTTTTTTTAAAAATCAAAAAGTAAATGCAACATCGATTTGGATGAGGGGCAACTTCTAGTCCATCCCAAATTTGGTTTGGTTTTAGATTTTGGGTTTTCTTTGGAGAAGATCACAGAAACAATTATCTTTGAGTCAGTTTTCTACTTCATCAGTGAAATGAACAGTCAGCATTTTGCATAGCGCTATTCTATGCCAGGTGTCAATTTGCTGTTATGGTACTAGCGCTGTTTTAACAAAGCTGGTTTTGTTTCATTGCTGGCAGCTGAGTTGTAATGATGGAAACCAGAATCGTCTGTTCCCTGGAAAACACAACAGAGTGACTAAACAGGGAGATAACTAACTACATGTGTGCCATATTTGCATCATGAATTTTTAATGTGCAGGATTTCAGATAAAGTTTCATTATTTCTATGACTCATGAATAAAAATTTATGACCAGTCTAACTGTAGTCAGCAAGATACTGTTCTTCCCTGTACAACAAATGGTAAAAAGTATGAATACAGAATCAAAGGCAGCTTGCAGTTCTGTGATTTGCTAGAAAAGCAGCCAGACTGGTATAGCTGCCAATGGCAAACCACTTTTATTTCATCTAATAAGATTTTAGTTGTTGAATCAGGCCTAGCCTTGCAAAACATTGGACTTTGCCAGACATGTTTCTTAATTACAGAATAAAGACACAAACTCTGAGACCTCCCTCCCACTTACAGTTTACTAATTAGATGGTGAGCAATGGAGCAGATGTGATCCATGTACTAGTTGCAAAGCATTTTGTGTGCTGAATCAGGGCAATTAAGATTCTATCAAGTTATATACAAAACTATAGCAGTAATTTAGAAAAACATAAGCATGAGAGCAATTCCTCTAGATGAGTTGACTGTGGGAGTGGCTAAGCATCTTACTCTAAGATTCTTTCCTTTTCAAGCTTCAGATCTGATGTTATGAGCAGCTACAGCCAGGTGGTAAATATTTACTTCTGGCAGTGCTTATTTGGATTAAATGACTTTGTAACTGACAACAGCTAATTGAAAACAGCTTGGGATCCCCCAACACACTCTTAACTACTTTAACTTGGATTGTAAAAGTCTGTAACGCTCTTCTGCCTGATATATAGGGAAATTGTAGTGTAGAGCAAGTCAAGGAAGATTAACAAATGGCTTGGAGATTGGTGCAGGGAAAAAGGGTCTCACATGCTCATATCTTATAAGGTGAGCAGAGCAACCCTCCTGGACAGATTTCATCTGAGTACCCAGGATAGCCTTCCAGCCTTCAAGCTGGCATGAATGATAAGAGCTGGGAGAAACACTTTTGCAACCCCTCTTTGACATGAGGGATAAGCTGGCCTTTCCAACTTGTAAAATACACAGCCTGACATTTCTTTACAGACCTCTTACAGTGGTGTGTGTTGGGAGATAAGTATTCTTAATTGTTTGTATGAAAATTGTTTTACACCTTTGATTATTCCTGTTGTCTATTTTTTCTACTCCTGTAACATATTCTCTNCCCTCTTTGACATGAGGGATAAGCTGGCCTTTCCAACTTGTAAAATACACAGCCTGACATTTCTTTATAGACCTCTTACAGTGGTGTGTGTTGGGAGATAAGTATTCTTAATTGTTTGTATGAAAATTGTTTTACACCTTTGATTATTCCTGTTGTCTATTTTTTCTACTCCTGTAACATCTTCTCTTAAAATAGGGGACCAAACCTTTACACTCAACATATAATTGCACCTTGGATTTATACATTTGTAGATTTTTATTTCTGTTATTTTTTAATTTTATTTTAAAATTTACTATTATTTCAAATAAGATTTTATTTTCTTGCCATTCCAATGCTGAAGTGAAACAAACTTTTGTGTAGCTTCTTCTCTGCTAATATAAAAAGACATTTAATTTATAAGCCATTTGAGTTTTGACCATAATGCCACATTAAAATGGTTTAGCAGCACCAGATTTCCGAGAGTTAGATAAAGAACTGACTATTGTAGTATTTCAATTTGTACTACAGTAAATATACTATAGTTTTGTACTATAGTTCTGGATGACATGGGAATAGTTTGTTTTTGGAATGACAGTGCCTTGCTATCTCTGTTTTATTAAGCTGTACGCTGCTGTTAACTTTACCACTGTCAACAAGTAGTATAAATAACAGTAGTAATATACTGTTTGTTAGTTATATTATTTACAAAATCCAAATAACATTGGAGCTTTTCAGTGGATGTACATAGACCGGAAAGCATGCTATTTCAGTGCATTTGTTTATATAAGAAGCTATTATGTCACATATCTTATTTCTACTGGATTTCCCACTGCTGTAGAATGTAGATAGTTTGGACTATTGCAATTATTAACAAGCCAACATTTTAAATGCAATATGCAGCGTTTGTCATTACAAGAGATTTTCAAGGGAAATATGCCTTTTTTTAGGATTAGACAATACTGTAAACACTCTTTGGATCTGGACTTTTTACTAAAAGCAGATAGCGATATGGGTACTGTGACACACTTTTGCATTACAAAAAAATCTTCTGCATGTACAGAGTGTCACAAGAGAATTGAAACCATGGTATTGGGCTACAGTTCTGTCTTGGTTTGACCCGATGCAGTATTCCATTCCATACACATCATGCTCAGTATAAAGCTGAGGGATCACCAGGGTCACTTCCTCTCCTTCTATGCCCAGGGGCCTGAGGGCACTGATGGGCTCTAACGACCCTAAGCAGCCTCACCTGGTGCTTCCACTCACACCTGTGCACCCAGCAGCCTATTTAAGTCCAGCATGGGGCTATTAGTGAGGTCTTGATGATGTGGCATGATATAGCTCTGCAGCTCTGCTCAGCTCCTTCCTCAAGCGTCTGAGGAGGACTCCACCTGATTCTTCTGCCTTTCATCCTGACCTGTGCATTTCTGTATCCAGTTCCTGCCTGCTGCT
>VZSC01014168.1:498028-548937 GCA_013398225.1 Steatornis caripensis | reverse complement strand
TCACTGGGCACCACTGAAAGAGTCTGGCCCCATCCACTTGACACCAGGCCTTCNTGGACGGAATAGAGTATTTCTTTTCCTTAGGAGAACACCAGAGTATTGAAGATGTAAGAAGAACTGCACACGCAATTACTTATTAATCACAGAATGGTAGGGGTTGGAAGGGACCTTTGGAGATCATCTAGTCCAACCCCCCTGCTAAAGCAGGTGCCCCCAGAGCAGGGTGGACAGGAACGCATCCAGATGGGTTTTAAGTATCTCCAGAGAAGGAGATTCCAGAGCCTCTCTGGGCAGGCTGGGCTGGGGGTCTGTCACCCTCACAGCAAAGAAGTTCTTCCTCATGCTCAGGTGGAACTTCCTGTGCTCCAGTTTGTGCCTATTGCCCCTGGTCCTGTCACTGGGCACCACTGAAAGAGTCTGGCCCCATCCACTTGACACCAGGCCTTCAAATATTTATAAGCATTGATCAGATCCCCTCTCAGTCCTCTTCTCCAGGCTGAACAGACCCAGGTCTCTCAGCCTTTCCTCATAAGAAAGATGCTCTAGTCCCCTCATCGTCTTCGTAGCCCTCCACTGGACTCTCTACAGTAGTTCCCTGTCAAATGATAATGATAGCACATTCAAGAGCAGGCACCTTTATCTGGAAGTGAGAAGATGAAAACTTTTATTGTTGCTTCTCCCAAAATGGAACTTTCTAGTTCTACATAGGGAACTCCAAGATCTCCAAAACTAGATGGGGTCAGTAGCTGGAACACTGCAACAAGTAGAGAGAACATCAATAAAAGAATAATTAGATGTTGGTGATCTTTCCAATGTTGAATGTTGGTAATCTTTTCCAATGCATCCATCAATTAGATGAGTAGTTCTCTGAGTATTTACAATATGTTGATGACAAGGAGCACTCCTAAGTCCAAAATCTTGCATGGAACCCATTTCACTCCAGGGCTAAGCTTAAATGTAATTTTTCAGGGATCTCACTTAAAACAGAGTTTACCACAGGTATAAAGTTAGTATACTAAAAACACACGTGTCAAAATGTTGACAAGAATTCCTTCACTAGCATGAACAACTCACCACACTCATTATCTTGTGGCAAAGATTTTCTGACAATGCAAAACCAAACCCTCAGGTAAAATTTAGGCCTCAGATAAGATGAAACCTGAATTATCTAGCAAAACAATACACATATTCCTATTTTCATAAATCATGGTGTTCTGACTACGCTAAAAGATCAAGATAAAAATAAAAAATGACCAGTGGGTAGGCAGACCATTTTCTCACCTCTGGAGAATGTTTTTCTTTCTTTTTATGAATTTGCAAGTATATATGTCTTTTGCTTTACAAGACATCACACAAATGTGAAGGGAACCGAAGGGGCAAATGTAAGAATAGACAGTTATCAGATCTATATGCAGACTGATGATTAAAACATAGGTTTCTAGTGCCCCTGTCAATCCATGATTCTGCTGCAAACAGTGAAATAAAGTTAAAACATGAGATTCTTATTTGCAAAAAAGGGTGTTACATCTGAGATCCAAACAAGAATATGACAACTTCTCTTAGGAATGTTATAATTAGCTGTGTTCAGTCTGAGGGAATAACCTGCTAGCTTTGCTTCCATATCATTTTGGTTTCCATAGAAATTAAACTCAGTTCAGTTAAATACTCACAAATAATGTACAGTTTTGACCATCTAACAGTAATACCGTGATTAGGGGATTTCTAAAATCAGATTATGAACTGCTTTGAAAATTAAGTTGTGTTTCTTGGTAGCCAGAAAAGTTTAAAAGTCAATTAGTTGCTAACTGAATGTGGGGTCCCCATGCTCTTTTTCAGTCAAACAGAAAAGTAACTTTACAGATCTGATTATGAAGGTAGAGAAAACAGGAAAACATCTTGTTAAAAATGAATGGCTCAAAAGTCAATGTAATGATGTCAAATGGTTGTCTCCAAGAAATTGCAGACAACCATACATGTGATTGTGTTTGGCCGTCTGTGATATTATACATTCATAAACTAGATTTCGAACCCTGTTTTTTCTGTGTAAATCACAGATAGTATCATTCATGCCCATGCAGCAGTATACCCTACATGCAACTGCATTTTTTCACTATGATTAAACAGATATAAGGAATCTGACCTAGGCATATAAAAACTGAATGAAATGCTCAGACAAATAACATTTTAAAGTTAGATTTTACTGGATTACAAGATTACAAAAATGAGAGCTATCTCATTAAATCCTATGGACGTTGCCAGAATAAGCAGAATTGCCTCGTTGAGCCGACGAGGAGAGGAGCGACCCTGGACCTGATACTAACAAACAGAGAAGGACTGGTTGGAGATGTGAAGGTTGGGGGCAGCCTTGGCTGCAGTGACCATGAGATGGTGGAGTTCAGGATCCAGCGTGGAAGAAGCAGGGCTACAAGTAAGATTAGAACCCTGGACTTCAAGAAAGCTAACTTTGCCCTCTTCAAAGACCTACTCGGAGGAATCCCTTGGGTTAGCACTCTAGAAGGCAAGGGGGCCATAGAGAGCTGGTTAATATTCAAGAACCGCTTCCTCCAAGCTCAGGATCGGTGCATCCCGATGAAGAAGAAGTCGAACAAAGGAGGCAGGAGACCTCCGTGGATGAACAAGGAGGTCGCAAAAAAACTCAAAGGGAAGAAGGAAGTTTACAGGATGTGGAAAAAAGGATTGGCTACTTGGGAGGAATACAGGACTGTTGTCAGAACATGCAGGGATGCAACACGGAAGGCTAAGGCCTGCCTGGAATTAAACCTGGCAAGGGAGGTGAAGGACAACAGGAAAGGCTTCTATAGGTACATTGGGAGCAAAAGGAAGACTAGGGAAAATGTGGGCCCGCTGCTGAACGAGGCGGGTGACCTGGTGACGCTGGACACGGAGAAGGCAGAGTTATTGAATACCTTCTTTGCTTCAGTGTTCACTGCTAGGACTGGCCCTCAGGACTCCCAGACTCTGGAGATAAGAGAGGAAGCACGGACAAATGAAGACTTGCCCTTGGTCAATGAGGATTGGGTTAGAGAGCAGCTAGGCAAACTGAACACGCACAAATCGATGGGTCCCGATGGGATGCATCCACGTGTGCTGAGGGAGCTGGCGGAGGTAATTGCTAGGCCACTCTCCATCATCTTTGAAAAGTCGTGGAGAACAGGAGAGGTGCCTGAAGATTGGAGGAAAGCCAATGTCACTCCAATCTTCAAAAAGGGCAAGAAGGAAGACCCGGGAAACTACAGGCCAGTCAGTCTCACCTCCATCCCTGGAAAGGTGATGGAACGGCTCATTCTGGAACTCATCTCCAAGCACATGGAAGAGGAGAAGACTATCCGGAGTAGTCAACATGGATTCACCAAGGGTAAATCCTGCTTGACCAATCTGATAGCCTTCTATGATGGCATGACTGGCTCGGTGGACGAGGGGAGAGCAGTGGACGTTGTCTACCTTGACTTCAGTAAGGCTTTTGACACTGTCTCCCACAACATCCTCATAGGAAAGCTCAGGAAGAGTGGCTTAGATGAGCGCACAGTGAGGTGGGTCAAAAACTGGCTGAATGGCAGAGCGCAGAGGGTAGTGATCGGTGGTGCGGAGTCTGGTTGGAGGCCTGTGACCAGCGGTGTTCCCCAGGGGTCAGTGCTGGGTCCAGTCCTGTTCAACGTATTCATCAATGATTTGGACGAAGGGACAGAGTGTACCCTCAGCAAGTTTGCTGATGATACAAAGCTGGGGGGAGCGGCTGACTCACCGGAAGGCTGTGCTGCCATTCAGCGTGACCTGGACAGGCTGGAGAGTTGGGCGGAGAGGAACCTGATGAAGTTCAACAAGGGCAAGTGTAGGGTCTTGCACCTGGGGAGGAACAACCCCATGTGCCGGTACAGGCTGGGGGTTGACTTGCTGGAGAGCAGCTCTGCGGAGAAGGACCTGGGAGTGCTGGTGGACAACAGGCTCACCATGAGCCAGCAGTGTGCCCTTGCGGCCAGGAAGGCCAATGGCATCCTGGGGTGCATTAAGAAGAGTGTGGCCAGCAGGTCGAGGGAGGTGATCCTCCCCCTCTACTCTGCCCTGGTGAGGCCGCATCTGGAGTACTGTGTCCAGTTCTGGGCTCCCCAGTTCAAGAGAGACAGGGAACTACTGGAGAGAGTCCAGCGGAGGGCCACAAAGTTGATTAGGGGAGTGGAGCATCTCTCTTATGAGGAAAGGCTGAGAGAGCTGGGTCTGTTCAGCCTGGAAAAGAGAAGGCTGAGAGGAGATCTGATCAATGCTCACAAATATCTAAAGGGTGGATGTCAAGAGGACGGGGTCAGACTCTTCTCAGTGGTGCCCAGCGACAGGACAAGGGGCAATGGGCACAAACTGGAACACAGGAAGTTCCACCTGAACATGAGGAGGAACTTCTTTACTGTGAGGGTGACAGAGCACTGGAACAGGCTGCCCAGAGAGGTTGTGGAGTCTCCTTCTCTGGAGATATTCAAAACCCGCCTGGATGCATTCCTGTGCAACCTGCTCTAGGCTAACCTGCTTTAGCAGGGGGGTTGGACTAGATGATCTCTAGAGGTCCCTTCCAACCCCTACCATTCTATGATTCTATGATTCTAATAGCAGTAAATTGCTCTAATACTTATTTTTCCAGCAAGAACAAGCAATATACGGATATGCAACCCAAAATGAGTTTAATACTCCAAACATTTTCAGACAAAAGCCAAGTTGTGCTCCCTTGAAACAGGAGAATCTTGCTACAAATTTGTACAAATGTAACTCTAATCTTGCTTACATCCATAATAGATAAAAGTAATAATAACAGTAGAAATGTTTATAAGTTAAGACATATAGATATGCCAGACTACTGTAATTCAACTAAACTTAGAAAAGCATTCTGTCATGCTTTGAGTTGGTATGTTTAAGAATATTTAATACCAATTAGATATGTGACTTAATATATAATTTTAAAATATATATAAAATATTTTGGGGAGAATGATAAATAGATGTCGTGCTACATTATACTGCCAGATATAAGTACGGTCATTTTTACAGCTGTCTTTTTATAACTCATACCTTTCTTAAGAGAATTTTTAAAAATAATGTTCTCACAAAAAGATAACTAAATATGTTGTTAAACTGCTACATGTATAACAAAAAGTTAGAAATGTACTTAAAAAGATAAAAAAATGCAACTAGTTTATTTGAATAGTTCACAAATATCACTTGAAAATCACTTGTTCTCCTCAAAAACAAGTGTATTTCAAAGGGATGCATTATATATAATTTCAGAAGTACGTGGGTATTTTCAGAAATTATTCATTAGGACAATTCAATAGTAGTAGGATTTTCAAAGGGATTTAAGTGGATTAGGTAAGGGGTTGTGCACTGAAATCCCACAGCCTTCATTGAAAATGTCAGCTAACATGAATATTTCAGTAATAAACTCACAGAATGACAGAATGGTGGGGGTTGGAAGGGCCCTCTGGAGATCATCCAGCCCAACCCCCCTGCTAAAGCAGGTACACCCAGAACAGGGCGAACAGGAACTCGTCCAGGTGGGTTTTGAATCTCTCCAGAGAAGGAGACTCCACAACATCTCTGGGCAGCCTGTTCCAGTGCTCTGTCACCCTCACAGTAAAGAAGTTCCTCCTCATGTTCAGGTGGAACTGCCTGTGCTCCAGTTTGTGCCCATGGCCCCTCGTCCTGTCACTGGGCACCACCGAAAACAGTCTGGCCCCATCCCCTTGACACCCGCCCTTTAGATATTTATAAACATAGATGAGATCCCCTCTCAGTCTTTTCTTCTCCAGGCTGAACAGACCCAGGTCTCCCAGCCTTTCCTCATAAGAGAGATAATGTGCACACATGCACAGTCACTGATTTATACTTTTATTGTATGCAGTTATAATGTACTTGAGCCAAACAAGAATATGAGCATTTGAACAGACACTTCTTTAAAAATGCAAGCCACTGATAGGAGTAGTCTAGTGTTTATCTCAAAATGAAATGGGTAAATTAAGAAAAGTGTATATTATCTTCAGGTTACACTTGCCTAAAAAGAAACATGCTGATCCAGTTTCTTTGTGGAAAATAGATTTTTGATTGTTTACAAAGTAAAAAATTTCTATGAAGAATTCAAATTCTCAGGTATTCCCATCAAAAAATCCTTTCCACAGATAATTGCAGAATCAATTCATATTAGTATTGACTTTTTACGAAGCCTTAAATCATTAGAGATGACTGCTAAGACAGTTATCAGTAGTAGAATTTCTTGTTAAAATTCTGTGAGATTACAGACATGGTATCTTAAACATTGTACTTGCAATTATGTATCTATACATGCAAGAATTTAATTTAGAACATAATTGGGGGTGGTGCTAAAAATGTTAAAGCATAGCTGGATGGATCCCAGAAAGTTCCTCAGTTGTTATATTGAATATCAAGTCACATTAATCCTTTAAGAAAATTGAATGCATGCAGAGTTCCCAGATTTANCTGAACAGACCCAGGTCTCCCAGCCTTTCCTCATAAGAGAGATAATGTGCACACATGCACAGTCACTGATTTATACTTTTATTGTATGCAGTTATAATGTACTTGAGCCAAACAAGAATATGAGCATTTGAACAGACACTTCTTTAAAAATGCAAGCCACTGATAGGAGTAGTCTAGTGTTTATCTCAAAATGAAATGGGTAAATTAAGAAAAGTGTATATTATCTTCAGGTTACACTTGCCTAAAAAGAAACATGCTGATCCAGTTTCTTTGTGGAAAATAGATTTTTGATTGTTTACAAAGTAAAAAATTTCTATGAAGAATTCAAATTCTCAGGTATTCCCATCAAAAAATCCTTTCCACAGATAATTGCAGAATCAATTCATATTAGTATTGACTTTTTACGAAGCCTTAAATCATTAGAGATGACTGCTAAGACAGTTATCAGTAGTAGAATTTCTTGTTAAAATTCTGTGAGATTACAGACATGGTATCTTAAACATTGTACTTGCAATTATGTATCTATACATGCAAGAATTTAATTTAGAACATAATTGGGGGTGGTGCTAAAAATGTTAAAGCATAGCTGGATGGATCCCAGAAAGTTCCTCAGTTGTTATATTGAATATCAAGTCACATTAATCCTTTAAGAAAATTGAATGCATGCAGAGTTCCCAGATTTATCCAAACTATTAAAGTGACAGCTGCTTCTCTCAGTTTAAAACTAACTGCTCATTACTAAATATCTCTGCCTGAGTATGTTAATTAAGCATACTTGCATATGTTTCTAAAGAAAATATATCCTGGAAGTCTCTTTCTTTTCAAAGAAAGGAACACTGCTGAATCTATACTTCCCTCTGCTCTCTTTTCTAAGGGTTTTTTCCTTTTAATAAAATCAATGTGATCTGATTTTATTTGTTAGTGTCTAAAGTTTTCAATTTCCAGTGCTTTCTGAAACAGTTAAATCCATTAAAGTCAGAGAAAACATTATGCTATACATAACAGTGTACGCTTTTCAACCAGAATTATTTTTTTCCCTGAGGATGGAAAATATATGTTGTGGTTAAATAGGATAAAACTTCCTACATTTTTTTTCTTTTTAAATTCAGGCAAGAGGTAGCAGCTAAAATTATATGTTTCATATGTTTGCTCAAAGTCCAAAAAAAAAAAAAAGCATTAGATGAAAACTGAATATTAATGATGAAAGGGTATCAGAACTGCCTTTATAAATCAGGAGTCTATTGACAGTGAAATTGTACTAAGCCTGTACATGACCATGCATTCAGCAGAGCTGGATTGAGTTATGCTATATAAGAAATGTCCCAAAAATTTGAAGGGTATAAGAGAACATTATAACAATCTATGCTGACCCTGTGCACCATACAGGCTGTACTATTTCAATAGTCAGAGATATGAAAAGGCTCTTTCTTGTACCAGAAATATTCTCATAAGAAATAGTGTATTATAGGCACTGCTAGAGAAATATTTGTATTTAGACATATATGTTTATTCAGAAAACTTTTATGTTATTTAACCAATATACATATTATATATGTATGTATATAACATTATTTAACCCATATATGTGAGAATCCAAAGACCAAATGGTGTCCTCATATCAGCTAAAAAAGACTAACGGTATGCAGCTGAACAGACTATATAATATTTCCACACATATCAATAGTGAGGTCAGTTTTCAACATCTATTTAGACACAGACAGCCATGTAAAATTATACATCTATATCCGTTGAGACAAGCGGAGAGTCTAGGTTATGAGGATTTATATTTTGTGCATCTAATTTGGCTCCAGTAGCTGTGAAAATGATCTTCCAGGTAGGTAGTATGATTTCCTAACTGATGTTTAGACAATTCCATCTAAACTGGGAGACAGGTGAGTGTACAATCCTTTCTTTTCTCTTCTTTGTAATACATGTTTGTGTAATGCCTAACACAACGGAGAGTTCACCTTTACTGTACTGATTCTAGTTACTAGTAAATTAGTGAATAAATCATACCCCAATGAATTCATAAAAGAGGTCAAAGATTGAGTGGAAATGATAAGCGCAACACCACACTTGGTAGCCAAGACTGATGATTGCCCCAGTACAAGAGAGTTTAAAAACATGAAGTAGATGCCAGCCTTCAGGAGAGGTTGTTCCTGGTGCTACACCAGGTCACAGAGCAAAGGCCTCCACAAGCTCTTGCAAAACCTTGTTTGAGCCTATTAGCTAATCCAGAGTTGCAGGACTGTGTGCCTACCATCCTATTTGAGACTTCTGGCTGGATATATGCTTTGGTGAGGTCAAGAAAAAAATTATTAATCCATACCAGCACATGTAGGATGAGTTGTTTATTGCTGCCCTTCCTTTGTACCCTTGTTTTGTAGTGAAAAAAAAAAAAAAAAAGAGTGACTAGAAGATTATCTAGGAATTGAACCTGAAGAAGAATTAATGTGACTGGGAGCATGCCTGAGGGGTTTTCTTCTGACTTGTAAAAGCCTTAACTTTGCCAGGATGATGGGCATTTTTTATAAGAACTATGTTCACTTTGATACAGAAAAAATATCTGCTAAACTCTCATTCAGTTGATTATGATTTGAGTATCTTCTTTTTAAAGCAAACTACTGTAATGGTTTTGTTTATATTTGGAAAATTGTCTTCCACTTAATTATCACCCATCACTACACATGTGGGCTGGCCCAGCACATCTCTGCAAGCCTAAGGAAGCAACGGGGGTACCGCACCTGCATTGATGTCAAATAGTGAAATCAATGTAGATTCACTGAAGTCGTGGATGATACATCAATCTGTATTGAACAGTAATGTAAATTGCAATGGATTTGCAATTTGGATGCAATCCAATTTGCAGTGAGTGGCAACGGCAGTTAGTCTGATTATATTAAAATTGAGTACTGGGAAACTCCAGTACCTGGCATAATCAGAGAAAGTGAAAGTAGAAACTTATGCACATGTAGAATAACAATGAATATTTTCTTTCATGGATTACTCAGTATCCCAAATTAAAAAACTATTATTTCAGAAAGAAGAAATGCATGATGCTATTGTAATATTTGCTTCATGAATAAGTGTGTAGTCACTCCAGGAAAAAAGGTGTTTGAAGTATGATGATCGAAATGCCAGGGTGTAGGCTAGACTCCTTTTACATAATAGCATTCATTAAAGAATAAAATTATCATCTTTGTCTTCATCAGCCCTGATTCTTACTGTACTGCTACAAACTTTACATTGATTTATCACACAGAAGTTGTGAAACTGTGTTTGTGCCAATAGTTAAAACAAACACTTAAGCCAGATCACACAATTTGTCTCAGACTCGTCAGCTTTCTCTTATGTAAAAAGGTTATAGACACAGCCAGGTGTGGAAAAAATTTGCTCAGGGCTTGTTATTGCACACTTGCCCAAACATATTTTTACAATCAATCGCTTCAAGCTGATAATGTACAGGTTGAGACAAGACATAATCTTACTGAAACAATTGTTGCTGCAAAACAGGTTGTGCAATTTCCTAAGCAAACTCTTCCCATACTGATACTGACTTTCTGCTGTGGAGGCCCCACTTTCATATGACTCTGTTGGAGATTGCAGGTGCTGCAATTCCTTTTGTTAAAATGTAATTCAACTAGCCAACTGAATACGGTGAGTAGGAGCAAAGAAAACTGGACAGCCTTTTTTAACTGTGAACATCATGTTGTCTCTGAATAAGTGCCATCACTTCTCACTGCAGGCAAACAACAAGACTTTTTGCTGTTGAAAGACATTTGTTATTTACATATATAGGTTGAAAAAATTTTTGCTCCACAAGATGTGAACAGATGTGGTTTTTTGGATCTGTAGGAATGATAAACTGTCTAACTGATCCACAGTTAGGTAGAAAACTCTATCCTTGACTAAATTAATAGTCCAGGAAACCGGCTATACTCCATAGATCTACTCCCTAGTAAGCTGAAACACCAGGGATCTCTGCTTCTCAATTACATGTAGTGAACGGCAATTGTTACACTCTGTGCAAGATTTCAGTGTCCCGCAGGCTACTCAAAATTGAAGTCTTGAAGAGAAAATTGAAAACATGAGATTTGTTGCTTAAGACGCAGAAAGGTCTGTAGCATCTTTTGAAAGTCTGCATTTACTGATGGGAGAAGGACAAAGTGGTTAATGGCTCTTCCTGCCAGGGTGAACTACAAAGGTTACTCAGCTAAGATATGCTAACCTTCATATTATAACAGTTCATCTATTTTCCAGACGGTCCCATAGGGTTAAGAAACCTGGCTTCAGAACTTCAAGTGGTATTAAAATGACAAGGAAGCCTTTAAACGTCAAAGTATGGTATAGAAATACTGTATCTAGCTATACAAGGATTACAAATAGTCAAGTCTTACATCTCTTAATATAGTCACAAAATCAGTAAGCAATTTATGAAGCTACTTACTGGGAAGAACTGGGAAAACAGCTATCATGCTTTATAAGTATCAAAATAACACATTGCAAAACACAGTATTTAATAAATACAGCAAACATTATATTTAATTAATCCAAACACTACAAGAACCAAATAATAAATGACAAGGTATTCAAATCAGGACCTATACAGCATATGGACTTTGTCTTTAAAGATTATTCACATAATGTGAAGAGTGAGAATAGTGTTTATGATAAGATTATTTTATATCTGCATATATTATTGTTATGTCTTTCAAAAAGAAGCAGTATTAACTTATGGCAAAATCTGTTTTCATTTGAGCAAGGGTATAGCTTTTGCAAGATTATGTCTAAAAAGTTGATGAAATCTACGTCATTGTTGTTCGTGGTTATTTTCCATAGGCTGAGCTATATATTGGTAAGGAGAAAAAGTATATAGGTACATAAGCATACACACAATCTTCTTCATCTACATTGCATCTGTCTGGGACCAGACTGAAAATTTTCTGCAGCTATTGCTGTTCTTTGAAATAATGATAAGTAGAACAATAATATCACAATATTTCAAGTAGGGGTACATCTACATCTCCTTATCAAATATGAGGCAGTGAAAATAAAAAAGCTATTTTCAAAAATTATACTTGTCATGCCAAGTGAGAACTTGGCATTTAAGGTTATGTCAGATTCTGTCAAAGTATAATGCAGTATAATGCAACATAGTTCTTCAGTTCAAATCTGTTTTCAGTGTGCTTACGCATGCCAGCCTGAGATGACCAACTGTAGATGTGGAAAGGCAATGCTATTTTCTATTCCTGCAGTTTGGAATAGTCAATTTGTCCTAAAATTGCTTACCTTAAACTCTACTCCCAAGTACAGAACCAGCAATGTAAGAAATTCAGTTATTGGCCTGATTTAAGATGGGATGAATACACAAAGGAAAGAATATCCAAGTGATTTTTCTGTAATTCTATATCTTCCTCCAGAATATTGTCATACTTTCATTCTGATCCTAGTTATAACTACAATGGTGAAAACAAGGCACAAGGGAAATAGCAGAGATACTAAATATCTAAATATGTAATATCCCACAACATTGTCATTCTTTTTTTGGTTTTCATTTCAACAAAGTAATTGTTTTGGAGGGTTCTTTTATATGAATCTTGGCTAATGAGTAGTTTTAAAACAAGTTAGTCACTTCCTACATTTTAGTTGTAAAATGTGTTTCTGATTTTCCTAGAATGTAGGTAAGGAAAACAAAGAGACTACAGCTGCTAATGTCAAAACAGTTGGAAAAGCAACAAGCTTTCATCCAAAAGATTTTTTCCACAGGTCTCTCAGATGTTACGTTTCCACCTCAAATGTAGGATTGTGATTTCACAGAATGACAATTAGGAATTTACTTAGGTTATCTTCCTCGGTAGGGGACACTTAATCTATCTGTCCCACTAACTACAGATCTGAAAGATTAGAAAGACCTTCCATTTCTTCAGTGGATATTTCTCTAACTCATCAACATGCGACAATATATAAAAAATACAACTAACATAGGTCAAGTTTAGACTGATATTGATCTGTCTGTTCAGGTTGAACCTTCCAGTTGCTGCTATCTGACTTTCCGCTGAGATGACCTGGACCCTATAAATAATGAGAAGGCTGTGGATTCTCACAAGATGTGATTAATATATCACGATTCTGGTTGTAACATGTTGGTGATGGGAGTATGTATAGGCAAAACCCCGCTGAGGTAATTTTGAGAAACTGTGACAGTGGAAATGTGTCACAGTGGCACAGCCTTATCCAATTTCAACCCAGTAATCTGTACCATCCTGAATCAAACTCCAGTGGTTTTTCAGGTGTGGTTGGTTTTGGTGTTTTTTGGTTTTGGCGGGGTTTGGGGAGGTGGGGGAGGGAGGCAGGGCAGGGCAGGGAATGTCTGTCTCCCTTTCCTTTCCTCCCAGCCCCCTGAAATTTTTTCAGAGGGTGCTCACAGACTATTTCTTTCCTAGTAGAGGTGTAACCACAGATTCTAAGTGCACGTAGCTACAGTGATACAGGGATAGCTAATATGGAAAGGACTGTAGAATCATAAACAACCAGAAACTGGGTGTGGATTCACAAAAAGCCAGAAAAATTACTTAGTCATACTATTTTATGAATCAGAAGGGAATACTCTGCCTGAATATGACTAGTAGCTACCAGAGCTTTACTTCCCAAACCGTACAAACTCCTCAACATACTAATACCTTCGGGAGATTTATTTATTTATGAACAGAAAGAAATAAACAATGTTTAAAAGGATGACATCTTCACTACACTGTTGATTTGGGCTTTTACTGTGTTCTCATTTATGCAAGAAATCCAAGGTCAAATTTAGGAGTACTTCAAACAAAATGAAAAGTCCAGCTTGGGCTGTGGTATGTAAGATAGTTCTGCCCTGATTTTGCAGTGAGGATGCAGTGAAAACCAAACTAATTAAGCTTCCAAAAACATAAGTTCCTTCAAAATTTGGAAAAGATCAGACAAGCTTCAGCCAACTGAAGCATTAAAAAGTCAGAGGATATGTTCACAGAAGTCCCAAACACATGTTCAAAGGATATGCTGAACTTGAGCTTCAGTATGTGATATATAGCTCAAATCTTCTGACCTTAATGCACACAAAAATTAATATAAATGTGATGTATATGTAAGTAGGGAGTCCTTGTCCTTTCTCTTCACCTTTTCCTATAGAATATTTTTATAGAACTATCTGATCATCAGCTGAAAGACAAGTTAATCTTGAAATTACATAGAATACAATGCGTTATTCATCGCATATTTCTGAATTAAACAACTCAGAACAAACCCCGCATATTCCTATATCATCAGTAATTATTATAAAACCCTTATCCAAAGGAATGTGTGCTTTTAACACAGAAACAGGCACAAAAGGGTATTCAATTTAGAAATGCTCAACTTGAGAAAACAAAAACATGCCACTTCTTCAGTAGACATGAATGATCTATTGTTCTGTTAGATTATGTCATTCTTTTTCTAGATTATCCTAGGGCAGAAAAAAGTTTTCATCTGCTATAAACCTCCAGAAAACCTCAACAGTAGATCAGAAATATAATATATTTATTTAGCCATATAAATTTTACCCAGGAATTTATTGCGCTTTTAGATCCTACACTTGTCTTAGATCAAAAGTTTAATCATTTTAACTAAGAACTCAGTTGGTGTTTGTCTACGTCTCAGAGTTGACACACAACTTACTGCTACTGCAATTCTTTAGACTTTTTCAGGTTGCAGTGGAAGTTTAAACGAGCAAATGAAAAATAAAGCTCATTTCTGAAAAAGTCAACAACTTTGGGAGCAAAAAGTTAGGCAACTCCACGACCAAAAAACAGGTTCTACTCTCAGATTAAATGTTTCAAATAATAGATAATTCATCAGAAAATTTGTAGAGGTTTCTCCTAAACTAAGTAGGCTAATAACATAATAACTACTGCTGGTCTGAAAGTGCACACCAGTTAGAGTTATTGGTATCTTCTGCAGTTGACCAACAATTTGATGACATTGACAAATCTTAACAATTAAGGTCATGAAAATTTGGAAGGAGATATGCGGGTTATGAAGTTCAGCTCCACCCAACTAAATGTAACCCTAAAACCAGTGCGTGGTTTAGAAGAACTCCCAGGAGTTACCAATATTCCGGATATCAGTATGGGCTAAAGAACACAACACAGTTTCCATCTTCCTATAACAATCTGAACACCACAGACAAAGCTGTAAATAAAAGTGCCAAGGGAAGGTAGTTCAAGCATATTACAAATTATTCTCTTAGCAGGACTTTGCTAAATTAAAGTTATAGCTGATCTGAAGAAGTGGCAGCATCACCAAGGAGGAGGAGAAAATAGGGAAAGAGAGAAATATTTATTTCTATACCAAATCTGGTCATCAGTTTAATCCTGATTATGTCAGAAGGACATAACAAACAGGTACCTGGCAATTTCATGCCAAGAGGAGCTTGAAGCCTGCCTCCAGTTGTTGCAATCCTCCAGTGTTTCTTAGAAGAAAGAAAAAAAAGAAAATCAAGGAAAAAAACCCTTAAAACTTAAGTCCAAGTTATCAATCAAGAGGAAAAAAAAAAAATCTTTTTTCACCTGCAGAAAGCAGTCTAGGGCCTGAAGAATGGGATTAGGGCTGTAGAGAGAGAGTTGAAACAAAGAGTGGCCTGGTGTGTTTTCAAATAATGCAAAATACAGAGTCATAAAATCATAAAATTGTTTCAGTTGGAAAAGATCCCTCAGATCATCAAATCCAACAATTAACCTAATACTACCAAGTCCACCATTAAACCATGCCCCTGAGTGCCACGACTAGATGTCTTTTAAATACCTCCAGGGATGGTGATTCTGCCATTTCCCTTGGCAGCCTGCTCCGATGATTGGCAACCCTTTCAGCAAATAATTTTTTCCTAATATGCAATCTAAACCTCCCCTGGCATTACTTGAGCCCATTTCCTCTTGTCCTATCACTTGTTACTTGGGAGAAGAGACCAACTCCCACCTTGCTACAACCTCCTTTCACGTAGCTGTAGAGAGCGATAAGGTCTCCCTCCCCTCAGCCTCCTTTTCTCCAGGTTAAACAACCCCAGTTCCCTCAGCCACTCCTCATAAGACTTGTGCTCTAGAACCTTCACCAGCTTCGTTTCTCTTCTCTGGACATGCTCCAGGACCTCAATGTCTTTCTTGAGGTGAGGTGTCCCAAAACTGAACACCGTATTTGAGATGTGGCCTCACCAGTGCCAAGTACAGGGGGATGATCCCTTCCGTAGTCCTGCTGACCACACTATTTCTGACACACGTCAGGATGCTGTTGGCCTTTTTGGCCACCTGGGCACACTGCTGGCTCATATTCAGTTGTCTGTTGACCAACACTCTCAGGTCCTTTTCCACCAGACAGCTTTCCAGTAACTCTTACCCAAGCCTGCAGCATTGCATATATATCAAAACATAAGCTGTGCAAAGACTAGTAATCAAAACCATAATTACTTCTTTCCTTAAAAATCTCTACAGGGAAACAAAAAGTTTAATACTGTACAGAAAGAAAAAGTCTTCTAATATTGATAGATTTTGTCAATCAGGCTACCGGAAGTGCTGATATGTACCATTTCAGTGCTGTGCTTCAGTCATTACACTGTCAGCATCCAATAGCTTCCAATAAGAAAACAACGCATTTTTGTAAACATGCTCCTTATCTAGACTCTAAGTAAAAATGACCCTAAATAAAAAGTGATAGTTTCTAGAAGTTTTAAGTGTGTGCAATTAAAATATACGAACCCATTTAAATTAACTGATTTTTTCAGCACTAAATGGGTTTAGTAAGTTAAAGTAAATCCTCTACCTTGACTTGAAAATGTAATGGTTGTTTTCTGAATCCTCAAATTCGTATTCAAAGATAGTAAAAGGAAGGTTCACTCAAGAAAACCAGACAGGACTGAAACGCCTCTGTTTGTAAAAAGTTACAAGTTTTTCTTTATCCAGAGCCCCCCAAAATTGACTAAGATACGTATGCTGCAAAAGACTGGGTAGAAACACTGCTATAGTCTACAAACAAGAATCTGTACATAACAAATACAACTGTTGAAACAAAGTAAACATATTCTAAAATATTAGAAATGCCTTTATTTCTTAAACTGATGTCCATAGAGGACATGGAAAGTATCATAAAGATATGATACTGCTTCTACTGGAGAGAATGTTAATGACATGGACTTGGCCAAGATCAATGAAGCCATCCAAAAGAATAATATTACATTACAAAATATCATGCACATCGCTTTTGTAAACTCATTATCTGGCATAATAAAGAAAACATTTATGGAAGTTCTATTTCTCATGTTAAATGATTCCTTCTTGGAATGGCTTGTTTTACAAAATATGAAAGGAAATGTTAATCAAAAATTGAAAAAGTAGTTCTACTTGAGACATTAAGTAATAGTGACACATCAGAATTAAGTTTGGCTCTCTTAGAGGAGGAATAATATTAAAAAAGAAAAAAAAACAGGAAAACTAACCTTATGATATGAAACTACAGAAGGGATTCAAAACCAAAACCAAAATATATACAAAAATAAAACTAAAGGGACCAAAATTATTTAAAGTTAATTGAAAGCTTTGTAGTACTAGCTGAAAGTTACATAAACACATGATACTAATCATACATATTTCTAGACCTTGAAGAATCAGGAAAATTTATTTTTAAAACCCCACAAAGCAAAGCAGCAAGAGTCTTGGATGGTTTTTGTGCATCCAGCAGAAATCATTTAACAAAAGAAAAAAAAAAAAAAAACAGAAACAGCCCACTGAAGTCAACAGAAGATAACCAACCATGACACGTGAACTGATGGGGATTTGATGCATGACCATGTTATGATGAGATGAAAAATTAACATGCATCAACTGACTTGTGATAACTAGATGCCTCAGAATCAAAGGAATTTTGGCCCCAAATTACAGTGATTCTGTGAAGTTGCTTGAATTTATTTTTGCTGTAGGCCATGAATGTGCACCCAGGTGTCACTTGACTTGCTGAACCATTTCAAACAGAGTGTGTTCCCAGGTCTTGTGTTTGTGATTTGCGAAGCTACAGTAAAAACTGAAGAATGAGTAGTCAAACTCAAAACCAGAGTAACAGTCTGCAGAAGGATGCATGTGTCACCTGAGTTACCTTGCAATAAACGAGACACTGAACATTTGCTTGCAGTTGTTCTTCACCACAATAACCTCATCAAATACCTGTTCAAGACATACATTTTTAAAGTAATATTGATAAGCCTCTGTCCTAGAGAAAAAATACCACGTGATCTCAGTTGTAATGTATTATGGTCAATAAAAAAGTACTTATTGACTTTCATCAAAAGGAATTTTGCTGAACTTGGGCACTCCTAAAATGGGAGATCAGACTTTTCAAGAAAGCATGCAATATTTCAAGAAATAATTGCAAAGCTCTTTCAATCTACTATTCATTTTTTCCAATATTTGGGGGTTCTGTTTGCAAGAATTCTTTGCAATGCTGAACACTATAATTTAAAAAACTAATGCTTATATTATTAAAATTTTTTAGATTTCAGAACCTAGGACTTCAAAGAAAAATACTGTAGTTCAATTTATTAACATGGACAATATGGCATTGCTAGGACAGTTCATATGGAATTTTTTAATTAAATACTTATCTGCTAGCAAAAATAAGCATTCTTGGAGAGACTAGAATTGAATGACAACACGTCATTTTCTCTTTAAAAGTGCTGCAACTGTTTCTGGCAATTGAGAGACAACAAGGCTTGTTTTAGTATTCCTGAACTATCTGCAAAACTGAAGTTATTTAACAGTATCTAGATAAAAATTACAAAAGAATAAATGGCAGCAGCTTAAGGAGAAATTTGGTTTCATCAGCACACTAGAATCTTTGGAATGTATTTACAGTACAATCAATAAAATGAAAAAGGTTAATTTACCTGACTTAGTATCTTGAAGCACTCTAAATAAAATGCTGCCGTACTTAAGTACTTTGGAGTTTACTGTTAAATAAAACGGCTTATTAGCACAACATAAACCAATTTATTAATGATTTATCACTCAGAGCTGAGTGACACCATCTAAGATAATACAAAACAAACAGAGAATACTTTTTTGTTAATATTCCTAAATTAGAATAAGCTCAGATACCCATGGATTTTATTTTTAATCTTGTTTGTCTACACAATTGTCAGCTGCTAGCCTAATAAGCTTGTTTTTTTTTTAACTGTTCATCTTACAAAGTCTTTTGGTGAAAACTAGCTGTTACTTATACAGTGGGATTGACTTAGGTTAGATAAAGCCCTGTGACACTAGGCTAGCTATCTGGTCTTCTCTAAAATGCCCAGTCTGTCAATTTTTCTGGTAAGGACTCTTTCATCTTCCACAGTCATATAGACCTTATGTAGTCTTTTTTTTCCAGATGTTCTTTTCCTTTAACACTATATTGACCTGTCTAGTCTTCTTCATTCCTTGGTTTCTTGCTTTAATATTATGTCCGTAGAAATCTCCACGTGTGCGTACATCTCCAAGACTCCCCTTGGAATAAGATCATCTCAAAATCCTACAGGGAAGGGCTGGGATAATAATCCTAATCCATCTGAAAGCAGGGAGCATCACAGAAAACATCTTCCAAAACCTCATTTATATCTCACTACCTCAATTATTGGTAAAGGAAAAAAAATAAGAACAAAATTACATATTTATTACTTTTAATCCTTAGGAACACAGAACTAGTGCCTTAATCTCACATAACAAGAAAATATTTTCAGCCTGAATTGTGCTTGCTGATGACGTGGATTTCCTAGGTACAGCTACCTGCAACACAGGAGAATACTGAAATTTACATAGGAACTATTGAAAAAGACAATTGCATTGCCACTAAATTGACTGCAGGTTATTTGATTTCACTACAGAAATACCAATTTGGAAGGACTAAAAGAGAGGGTGATGATCTATCATGGTAAATATTATTTGATTCTCTTGTCATGAAAGCAACAATCTAATTTCCTAAGAAAATGAGTCTTTCTTGATCTTGATCACTCTACTTATTGGTGACACAATGCATTTATCAGTGTGTTCCCTATGACATGTGAGATCGCTCTGTCCAATTTCAATTTTTTTGGGAAAAGGGTGGGACGTAAGGGCAGTCTAAAAACATTAAGTTTTTCCAAGTTTCATGAAAATCATTAGTCAAGAAACAGAAATACTTGATTAGTTTCTTAAACAAAAGGGAGAACAGAGTCATTATTCAATTAATCTAATTAGCATGCAACTGTTCAATTAGCATGCGGAGGCTGACTGGTCAACAAGGACATGCAGAAACAGTCATACCTCTGCTACCTTTTGTCCACCTAGCCAAAAAAATGGCGAATGTATATCGAGTTCCAGGAATATTATTGAAGGTTACAAGACAGGGAGACCGTTACCGTAAGGGAGAGTTTAGTGTGGGGGATACTATTATGTGTGCTGCAGTAGGAAAACATTAGAGATGAGGAAAGGTAAGTATGGCTTTGGAAGAATTCAGTGATTTGTTAAGAAGTGAAGATCCTTACAAAGCTAGTGATAAAGAGAAGAAAATCTCAAACTATTTTAGTAGGGGAAAGGACAGATAAAGCCCAAGAGACAGGAGATAGAAGCATTTAGGAGAACAGAATACATTTCTTTCACTCTTCATGTTTATTTTCTGCTTTAATAATTTCCTCTTATTGAGGCATGTCCTTGTTAATATTTCTTATTTCCGATGTCATGCTGCTCAAAGATATTTCGGTCTCACTAGGCAAAACAATAGGTAGGTGGAAGGAAGTTCTATTCTTACATTTAGAGTAGATAATCCTACTGGGAAAAAAAATATGAGATTTATCAAGACTTAAATGCTTGAGGATCCCAGGAGCTCGTTGAAAGTTTTTCATAAACTTCAAAGTGAATACAGATTTGTCAAATCTAATAGATTATTAACACATTGTTGGTGATCCAGTCAGCCCAACAGAAAAACTCTCAATGAAAGAAAAGGACTGCAACTCTTCTTTCCCAAAAGAAATATTTTAATTGCACAAGGATTTGATTTAAAACTGCATACAGACATGTTTTATGGGTACTGTAGCTTCTATAAGTATTACATCAGATCTCTGGACTTCACCATCTAAGTTAGCTACTAGCAGTTGTGAGGTCCTTACTGAGGTTCACCATCTATGTTTTCAGCAGGTGTGAGGTCTTTACAAGGGTAAAAAGCAGTAACTGGTTAGAAATTGATCCGTTAAAAATAAATTGTGTCCAATCAACAGCATTAAGGTTAGCCTGGAGGCTTTCTAATCCAATTACGCAAGCTGCTCTCAGGATCTACTTCCACTCTTTAGTGCTCTCAGATGCATTTTTAAAAGTCTATAAACCATCCTGTAGTGACTAAATAGTATCAGCATTATTACAATCCTTGTGAAAGCAACTGCAGAACTCCAAGGTGCCAACAGAAACAAGTTATTATCCTGTTCTACTGTAATGCAGTTACAACCATAAGTATGAGACTCAGGTGGATGCAGTAACGGCTAACCTCTGACATCAAAATTATGTCTACCAAGAGCAGATCTTGCAAACTGATAGACCAAACACCTATAAAGCAAAACCACTCAGAAAGAGTTTACACAGAAATCCACAAATGTAGAAACTTACCATCATGTTGTGAACAGTTAAACACAGAAAACAGTCTTTGCCAACAAGGTTGTAGCGGGACTACAGTCATGGATATAAGGACTGATTCAGCAAAACTCTTAAGCACCTTTTTGTCACAGATTAAAAATCTACTTTCCTTGTGCTAATTTATAATTTGCACCATTTAAAATATAAAACGTGCTAAGACTCCAACTCTCAGATGTTCCCCATGGGTCCTGCAACACTCACAGGCAAGAATATCAGATATCAGTACGTGTCAATATGTCTGTTACCTTTCAATGATCCCAAGGTAGAGCATTTTTATGCTATCAAATTCACAGCATGCTTCAGGAGCTGTTTCACAAGAATGTATAAACAACAGTTATTATTATTTTCAAATCTCCATGCTTTAAGTTTTTTGTTTTGTTTTACTTTTAAATTAAGAGTATGGGGAGTTTTCAACAGCCCAGAGATCTAATTTTACAGCTCAGGGGTTTTAGTGCTATTACACATTAAAATAGCAAATGTGAAACCACACACACACACAAAAATCCAATTCATTAACCTGATACTATGAAGTAATTTGTTGCATTTTCTAACAAAGTAAAGGATTGTTCTGTGTCAAGAAATTTAGAGACCACATTTAGCACTTGTAACATAAACTTCACAATTCTAAATGACAAGTACCTGCATAAATTAGTGCTCTATAAAGTCCTGAAATAAATATTTTCTGAAAATACCGTTTTCCTTATAGCAAAGGAGCACAGCAAGTTGAATGTCTCAAGCCTTTTCAGAAGTGTTTTAATGAAAAAATAAAATAGAAAGTGAAATTACAAACATAAATCAAAATTGTCAGAGTTTCATGTTGCTTTGTAATGCCTGGGTTATGGGCAAAATAGAACAATTTTTGTCATGATTGGTTTTAATCAATCACACCACGGGGATGGCCACAAAGAAGCTGTGCCTTATACTTTGATCTTGCAAACAAACCTTTAACTTATTTTTTAATCAATGGAGTCATTTATATGATTAAAAGAACACACATGATCAAGTATTTATAGAATCAAAGTTTTAGGATATGGTCTGTAAGGCCACTTTGTGTGCAGTGGAAATAAGTTAAACAGCTTGTATATAAGCACGGTTTATTACAGCTTCTTGGCCAGAGAGAAGCTGAGCTCTGGCACGCAGCCGTGAGGGGCTCACCTATTTCAAAATGAAGTGCATCAGTTCAGTTTAGACTGTTCTGAAAGATGCTTAACCTAAGTCAGCATATCATGCTTAACCTAAAGCAGCAAATTGTGCTTAAAAAAAGTCAGCATATTGTGCACTGAACATTCAAGTCATTACTATGGTGCAGATAGCTGTGTTCAGAAGCTGTGGTAGCCACTTTGATTGCTCAAGTCACTGGTCAAGTTACTACACCTTTGTCCTCATCTTCCAGACCATTATTAGATCAAAGTCAGACTACATAATAATAATATCTTCACTTACACTTTTTCATCACAATTGTGCTGCAACTTGTAAGCTCTGCAGTAAGTCATTCTCAGTTAAAGGGTTTTATCCTCAGACGTGTAACATCCTAGACCTATCATCAGACATTCATCCCAAATCCTTCTCACTTACTTTTATCTGAGTGTAACTTAGGCCTCTGGTTTAAGCTGACCATGATTCTCCTTCTGTACTCAGGAGAGACAGAAATACACTTCCAGGCTAAGGACAACAACCAAATGAATCGCCTCTTTCAGAAAGTAAAGTCAGGAATGAGGAATATCCTGTCAACTCTTCAATCACAAAAGCTTGTGGGAAGTTTGCTGTTGTCCTCAGTAACAGTGAAATAAGGCCTCTGTTCTATTTTTGTATTAAACGTTTCATATATTTAGCAGTAGAATTTAAAGACAGTGTACTGTGTTCAAAGCTGCTATTGGAGAACCACTCTTAAACTCTTTAATTTATCTTCTAAATGTTACACATTTTATCTACAAGAACTGAAGTATTTTAGAAATGAAATAACCCATTGCAGTGTTTGAGTGTTGACCCACAGAAGCTGTAGACACTCAATACAGAATACTGTGGAATCAATAAAGAGCTTGGGACTGTTTACAGCCTGGTTCTGAGCTATAATAAATACTCAACCTGCTGAATACTTTAACACCTCCTCAGTAGTGTGTTTAGAAATGACTCCTATCCCAGATGCTTGTGTAACCTGAAAATATGCAGAAGGACATGGCAGTGCCTGAGATAAGTAGAGAAGAGAAAATAATGGCTTAATGCATGTAAACACAGGCACATAAAGACAAGACTTTTTTTCAGCAACATTAATAAGAACACCATCTCTAAGACAGCTTATGCCTTTCTGGGCTCCCAGACAACACATGTTTTCAAGCTTTGCATCATACCATTCTCAATCAACTGAGATGAAATATTTAATACATAAAGGAATGGGTTTATTTTCCTTTACTCTTGGCTCTTACCACATACCCACGGGAAAGCACTTAGCTTAATCATAAATAAAGAGTTGCAGGAGCTCATGGAATTGAGAAACACTTGCTAACCTTTAGCTTTCTGGCTGAAAAATGACCTTTAGTGATGACCCCGGTGAATAGTGCTATCTAGAATAATTCCCTCACATCAAGCAACCTATTATTTTGCTGTTATTAAGTTGTAGTAACACTGCTGGGAGAAACC
Source organism: Steatornis caripensis (assembly GCA_013398225.1). NCBI lineage: Eukaryota > Metazoa > Chordata > Aves > Caprimulgiformes > Steatornithidae > Steatornis > Steatornis caripensis. Next base: position 525,119 of record VZSC01014168.1, on the reverse strand, counting down.
ATCTGTTAAAAGAGAAACAAGGTACTGACCCTTAGGTATTTGAGGACTGTTGTTTTCTGCAATCAGTTTAAGGCACTTTTCATTCATTTTGCACAATTTCCTTTCACCAGTGTCAGGAAGATCAGAATAAGAAAAGGCCAACACCCCTGTGATGTTTATTGCACATCAACAAATAAAAGATATATTTACAGCTGCATTCACCATTTTACCAGGCCTATTAAACAAATGTGTGGTAAGAAAAAGCCTATAAAGCAAACTTAGCAACAGTAAAAAGCCCATTGTTTGACTCCCTACAGAAGCTTCAATTGCTTCACAGTATGGAGTCAGGAATCCTTTAGATAAAAATAAACACAGAAGAAGTAGAGAATAGATACGTTAAGGATGTTAAGAGCAGCGAAGTCTTCTTTCACTGCGTGCCTGTCTTCCAATCTCCAGTTCCTTGGTTTAGAGAATTATTTTGCAAGGAGTTTACAAAAAAACCCCCATAATCATACTAGAGAGATCCAGTCAAGAACATTTCAAATTTGTATGTAAATATATTTTGGGGGATTTAAAGAAACAGAAGCCGAGGATAAACTTCACATGCTGCACTGAAAGAGCAAATTTCCTAAAACCTGAAATTCTTCAGTACTGATAAAGTAGAAATGTTAGCACATGGTTTCACAAGGATCATAAACATTTTTTTTTTCTTAGCTGCAGCTGCCAAATAGGAGTCTATAGAGGACTATATATTGCCTGTCATCAAATTCTTGTAAATAATGAGCATCATCTGCTCAGGCCAACAGGAATATGGGAAGTTGTCAGTGATTTTTTTCTTTCTCTTGTTTTTGGCTAACAGGCTTTTTTTGGTTGGGTTTGGTTTTGGGTTTTTTTTTTTCACGAATAACATGTTTGGCCTTTTATTTCTTCTGTATTTTGACATATAATATTCGTAGGGATCCTTTGAACTGTATTGTAATAGATCATACAAAGCACAAAATCCCGTCTCTATCATACAACCTTCCTTGACTGGAAAGATGTCCTTCACAACTAGGTTTCTGATATGAAAGCTCACGTCAAGCTAATTCAACTAAGAACATTAATACAATTTTAGAAGCTAAATGTTGCATGTCTATGTCAAATCAGTTCTTGCCATTAGACTATTACAAGGTTTCCTTTGTGGTGACTTTTTAACCTGCAGAAGCATTGAAAAATTCAGTTTTGAATCCTTTCCTTGATACTGGAGATCTAAAGTATCAGGAGTCAACCAGTAAGAGGCAGGAGAGTTGTAAAAGTGGTATGGCACTTAGTTTCTCCATGGAAGGCAAAGAGAACACAGGAGAGGATACTGCTGCTTCCTGATAAACTTTGTAGATTATGTACTGTCAAGTATGTGAGGCAAATGGGTGACACTTCCACCAGGCAAATGAAGTTTCAGTCTGAAACTTTACACTGCATTCAAGGACAAACCTTAGGTCATTATATGTAACTTAAAGACTCTTGTTGACTTTTAATAAGATTTGAGCAGATTCTGATTGACAGAGGAGGTAATAAAGTATACCAAGTACTATATTGAGACAGGGTAGCAAGACATGACATAAACCAATTATCTGCTTTCACCTGAGACTAATAAAAAGTAATTTAAAGATGAGATTCAACTTTTATTCCATCAAAAATTATTCTTCAGCTACATGAGTGATCCAAGTTTTGCAGCTATTGGCTACACACACAGTCTGTGCGTCATGCCAGGGCTAAGATGTTTGGCAGGCATTACGTTGTTGACATCTTTGTGGTTACAGACCTCCTGTACATACTTGCACAGAAACTGTAAAAGGAACCTTTGACATGCCATTATGTTCTGGAGGTCCTGTAAATTACAGGTAAAATAAGAATGAGAGTAGACTAGAAGAGAAACAAAAATTCATCCTTGAAATGATATATTCACCTAAAGCAATGTAGCTAAGCAATGTATCTAGACACCTGATTGTAGCGTGCTGCAATTTGCAAATCCTCTGAAAAGGTCTAGATCAAGAAATGTCACAGAGAAGCCCTGAGGAAAAACAGAGAAACCCTTCCTTGTGTTTGTAATGCTGTTTCTTAAAAGAAAAAAAAAAATTGTCTCAAAACACTTTTGCTTAGGTGGTTTTTATAGGCATGAAAATCATCACAGGGTAAGGAAACACTGAATGCATAATGAGATATCCCTGCTCTACATTGTTTTGAAAGAGAAAAAAAGTCTTCAGACTGCTATAAAACAGTTTGCCGAAGGGATGCGCATGAGTGAAAGCATATCAATTTATAGCTTCATCAAAACTAACAGAAGATACTTAGAGGAGAAACACAGTGATGTCAGCCTTTGACTGAATTGGCTAACAAGGTGAAATCTCTCTTCCAAAATGAGAATTTGTAGCCTTGAGGATGATCAGAAGAATCAAGATCAAGGAAAAAAGGAATTTGTTAATGTGAGATGATAAAAGTGGGGAAACAATAGGTCGGTAACATTTGTTTTTGAAACTATGCTCTGAGAGAATCATGATGTTTTTATTTGCTTTACTGTATGTAGTAAACTCATTTAGTTCCTCAAACTGAATCTCAGTGATGACAATTTACAGTTTTCATCAATTTAAAGATGTAGTTTATTTTAAAAATTTCTCAACTATTGCTTCTTCTGTTATTTATGTCCTTTCTTTACAAGCGCTTGGAATTATAACTACACTACAGATTTTTTATAATACAACATTGTAATTCTTTTAGTCTTTTAATGTTTTCTTTCATGTTTAATCATGAATCCTTAACTGATTATTTAAATGCCAAACATTAACTAACCAACATTAAACATTTTAAATATTATACTTAAGTTAAGGGGGCCTTTTTTTCTGTAAAACAAAGATTATCATCTTTATCCCTGCAGGCTGTGAATTTCTTTAAGAAATTAAGATTTTTCTGATTAATGCTGGCTGCATGCTATAAATTCATCATATTTTCCTGCCTACATGAAGAAAACCAGTGAGGCAATTTTAATAATATTTAGTATTCCCATTGCACGCTTTTAGAATATTTATTGACCAAGAGTTTCTCAAAAGGCCTGAAACAGATGCTCACCCTTGCACAGCACACTGTAAATCATACAAACAGCATTAATCTTGTTCTCGTTTAAGTAAAACATAACACTCGCTTTCAGTGAAATAATAATGAGTACAATATCTGATGAGTTTAAAATAGCAGATGGTGTTATCACTTTGAAAGCAGGGAGGTAGCTGCATAGAAGCAGCAGCATGCAGGATATTCTGGTCTTGCTTCTGAACTACCTTCAGATGGTACGTAGTTCTTTAAAGCAAAAGCAAGAAAGTGATTGATGTCATGCAGCAAACAGTCTGCTTCTTGCATCCCTGGGGTGGTGCTTATCGCTTCAGAGTTCTGCTACAGCAATAGTTACAGAAACCTTTGTCAACAAAATGCAGTTATGAAAGGCACTAGCATGGATTCTCTGCCAAAAAATTCCTGTCTTGGTGAGTACATCTGTCTAGGATTACTTGAAAACACTCCTGAACTTGCTGCCAGTCACCTCTTGTAAAATGGAGGAAAAATAAACCTAAAGCTTGTCTTGACCATTGGTGAAGAATCAGTTGTCTGTCCAGTGGGAGAAAGGATGCAAAAGCTCTCCTCTCTACCCCACAGGTAGACCAGAGATACTTGTGTAGCTTTCCCTGAGACATTTCTCTGCTAACATTGACTTCCATGTGGCCTTGAGAATTTGAGTAAGACCCTGCTTGTCACGTGTTTTTTCCAAACACTCATAATTCTGGTTATCAGCCATTATACCCAAGCACATTTAGAGCTGGAGCCACAATACAGTCTTTATTTCCTAAACCATTGCAATTACACTGCTCTTTAATTCACTGTAAGAAAATTCCAAACTTCAATCTGTTATACATATATGCATACATATTTAATACGTATGTATACATGTGTGTATCTACATACACATCATCATCTACAATTTTTTCATACAGACTTCTCTGGACTATATGTAAGCATAGATCACAAGGCAAATTTTTATTCTGATACAAATCCAAGGTGATTTATATCTAGCATGAATGAAGATCTTTCTTGAATTTGAATTTGCCTTGGTAGGAAAACTAGCCTCTTTCCTAGTGACTTAATCTCCAAATTCTATTACAGTGAAAGCTGTTAAAAATAGAAAACATTTTGGGGCATGAAATTGAATCAGTCATGATTCAGTTGTGGGTTATGTGGCTAGTCATTAATTAGCCATGATTTATGTGGCCAGGTGATTACTAATTGGAAATTCTATTCTTGCATTAAAAATACTTACCTACTTCAGAAGTCACAAATGCCTGTCTAAAAATTCCTTACATTTTTGTTATTTGACTTAGTCATTAGTCCCTGAGTAAATTTTGCTGCCACCTAGCTAGAGAACAGACACAGTAAGATACCATAGTAAGCATGATGAAACTCTTAGTCTTAATAAAAATTAATTCTAAATTACAATTATCAAGAAAGTTAAAGTAGGTATGCTGAAAGTCTGGGTCCTGCAACTGGCAATAGAACATTTCTCTTCACTGTAACAGACCTCGGAAGACCTCAAAGATGATTAGCCAGGCCTAACAATCTTCAATTCTTATACATTAAATGTTTTATATTACACGTTCCATGTAGTAAAATCTGTATATGAACACAGAGAGCATCACTTTTCTTCTGCAACATTTCAGCTCTCCCTTCCCTAGTTGTCTGCTGCGATTGTTTGAAATGTTTATGCTTGGAGAATAAATATTCTGATCCAGATTATTTTTTATAAATTCAGTCTGCTCCTTCTGCCTGCTGCAGCTTGACTCTACTACAGAAAGCAGCAAGCAGTTCCCACAGCAGGTAAAAGGGAGATGTTTGGAGTGGAAAGACATGTACAACTGCTACTTAACCCTACCTTTTCCAGACAAGAACAGTGTCCAGTGCATAACTCACAACTTGACAACAGGTGATGCCAAAATCCAAGTCGCTCAAGAGTAATGTAAATGGGTAAAACAGAAAACAGATCCCTCAAGATCTGCGAATCTCTGCACATAACCAGCTATACTAGATCCCATTGCAGCAATGAAATTGTACAGACTGCTGTAAAAGCTCAACATCTCACTTTCATACTATGTTATCTTTGCTGTTTACCGTGTTCACCCAGTTAGAAATACACCGCAAACCATGCGTAATGCTTGAATTACACAATTACATCTTTCATGGGCTCTTCAGGCCTACATGTTTCTAGTGTAGCCCTATTAGGCTTGTATAAATATATCCCTCCTGTCCTCTGGAAACCAAATCCACTTCAATCTGTAATGTGAATAGTTTCTTTTTCACATGCAGTGTGTGCTGATTTCACCTTAATTATATATTTCCCATTGCGAGAACTCTAACTATGGGATACTGGGAAAGAATTTAACTAGCAGCCTATAAAGAACAGGGGTTGAAGCTTGGCTTCCATTAACACCTCATTAGGCAGAGCCTGTACTGTACCTAAAATGAGCTAATGATTTTTAAATGTAGTTGTCAACCTATAACCTGATAATGTAGAAACTTTATTTCTCTGTAATACTGAGCGAATGATAATATATTTTTATCTCTACAAATCAACATGAAGCTACTGGAGTACATTATTACCCCAAGCAAGAACTTTGATGGTCATCATCAAACACTGACCTTTAGCACAACCATACCACTAATACCACAAGAGGTACTAATCGCAGTGTACACTTTCTGATAGACAAAAGCTGATGGTTTGAGGAAAACACCTTCAAGTCCTGGATATAAATACAGTTCAGCTAACTAAAAATGAAGTTAGAACCATAAAATGACTGTTAGGTCATTATAGGATTAATTCTAATCCCACATAAAGGAATGACAAACCTCTTATGTTTGAGTTTACTGTGAATAAAGTCCATCCTCTACCTTCCCAAAAATCACCATTACAATTTGCATTCACTTGACAGGTTTAACAGTAGTTCAAGAATGCAGGACGTTCTTTAACTCCCATTGAAGCGGAGTAAATGACCACAGAGTCAAACAGGGGTTGCACAAGGTATCCCTTAACCGGCAAGGGGATTGTGGTATTCCTATCCATCAGGTGACCCTTCTGCGCAAGGGTTAGGACCTGACCTTGTTGCAGTGGGTTTGGAGGCACGTGTGTTCCGCAGGTGAAGCCTGGTTTGCTGAGACCAAAAAAGTTCTCATTCACTGTCAGTTCACTACACTTTCAATTTAAAGGAAAAAAAAAAAAATTAATGTATAAAAATCAAAGAGTTTCTGTTTCTAATTTGTGGAAGTTTTCTCTTGGTTCTTTAAAGTAACAAGATTTTTAGACAGACTAGTTTTAAACTCTTCTTCCATAACAAAAAAACCCTCATGTCCATAAACCTCATCATACTCATCACAGAAGCTTTTAGTTTACCAGTCAGCCCTAGCCTATCTTGCAATGGCCCGGATCCCAATTAATCACCAGCACCCACAGGTACAAAAGGAAACAGTGAGCAGGTGTGCTTACTTTCATGTTTCAGGGGCTTTGCAGTGAAATTTTAAACTGAATTTACAGCTACTCCACACTGAAAATTTAGACATACAGGCTTCATGGTCTGTACCACATGGCAGCTCTCAGGACAGGCAGCGGCAGCTTTGTAAAGAGGGTGCACAAGTGCCTCTTCGTGACTACCCCGTGTGTAGCTGGTACCCACAGTGGCCTTTCTCTGGAGTAAATGCAATTAAGATGAGGGACCCTCCTGCTGTTCCTGTTTGATTAGTGAATACAGCAACGACATTTACTCATTGTCTTCAGGCTTGGTCGCTACATTCTTGTGGCTGGGAGGATTGCAATAGCTGTTCCCAGGGTGCAAGCAGGTATGCCATTACTAACCTTTGGCTCAGGATATGTGGTCAGGCACTCACTGACTGCAACACAGCTTGTAACATGTCACATTTCACAAGTGTGAGAAATGCGGCAGGGTGTTGTATAAGGAGAAATATAAGATGGTGATGTGTGTGTTAGCGGTAGAGAATTTACTTGGGGCAGACCTTTCTGTGTCATTGGATCTGAGTGAATTGACATCAGGCAGGGGAGGTTTGGCCCTCTGTGAGAAATAGATGTTTTAAAATCTCCTTTAAAATGTCAGAGTTATGATGTGTTATGGCCAAATTACTGGCTCCTTGCTGAAAATGGAAGTAGTATGCAGTGAAATGTACACTGATTCTAACCAGCAGAAAAACAATTACTTCTACAAGGGAGCACAGAAGTAGTTAATAGTCGCAGCACCATAGTGGGGAGCTTGCCAAAACTGGCAGCTAAGCCAGAGTCCTAAACCAGCATAACAGTAGCTCTATTTGTCTCATTTACTGTACTTTTTTTGTTTCCCTCTTCCCATCGCAAGCAAACAAATATCAGTAATAATGATAGCCTTAGTAATTACACCTAGCAATAAATCAATGTTCAAATGAATATTTTCAAGGGTAAGATGTGTGAAAGGATTATATAATCAGCATTTGTCACTTGTTCCTACTGTACTCTGAAACCCTAGGCTAAAAAAGTAGTTTATGTATTAAAAGGGGTCATATAATTTATTTCATTGGGAGCAATTAATTATTTGCTTACAAGACAGCTTTCTATGACAAGACTTTCTTTCTTTAAAATGTGTTTCGCTGCCCTATAAAAACAAACCCCATTTCTTATAGCTTCCTAGCAAGACATTCAGACCAATTATCCTATTCAGCTTCTCCTTTCTTTATAATTGGTAATTTAGCTTGCTATATAAAACACAATTAAACCTTGTTTGGACTAAAGCTGTCTACACATGGAGCTGTAGCTGATGCTAATTCTTAGATCTCAGCCATACTTAAAATGGGTATTCTAATGTACTTCACACTGATGAAGCTTAGTTATCACTTTCATAACCACAGAAATGTTCTTGAGTAAATTAGCATTTGCTTATTCCCAGCTATGTCAGCAAAAACGCATTTTTTTTTCATGTTTGCATAAAAGATAATATCAAACCATTACTGATTGGTCAATCATCGATTTATCTTGCACACTTCCATTTTTTCACTCCTGCTGCCATAACTGCCTGTCATATATTTCTAGGTACATAATCTACAAGTGTATGTACTACTGCAGAGAACAGAAATGTCATGGTTGTGCACAGGTATTTTTATATATGCACAGGATTAAACCAAAATCATAAAGAAGAATTTAAATGACATGCAATCCAGAACCAAACAAAGAGATACTCTGAAGGAGCTGAGGAGGAATGGTTCAGGCTTCAGGTAAACTGAAACGTAAATAATTTAAAACAAAAAAAAAAAAGTTGCAAGTGCTCTGCATACATATGTCAGAAGAAATAACATTTTTTTCTTTGGGTAACTCAGTTAAACTGCGAGCAGACTTACATTGGCAGTTAGTCATTTTAATTATAGTGTGATGACACTTGCTAGTTTAGAAAATGAATCATATGGTTGCACAGGAATTCAGTCTTTTTGCCTCAGCTATATTTGTAGATAGATAGAATTCTAAAAGTGAAACAGACATTTAATTGTTTAAGGGTTACTTGATGCATAAGAGTATATTTATTCAGCAATAATTTCAAGTTATCTTCTCCATTTCTTTCCCTCTTATTAGAGAGCAGGAATCCTTCTTACAGCATGGAGGATAAGGCAAAATGACAAGCAAATCTAACACACTTTCAGGTAGAAAAATATTTCAGTAAAATCATCACTGTAAGTGCCTTAAATCTTCCTGAATTCAGTAAACTTAATTATGGATGCAGTTTAGTACAAGGAAACAATTCACGAGATTTCTCAACAGGAATATTTTACTATGGCAAAGGACTATAATTTAACCCCGATGCAATACTTTCAGTGAAGTCAATGAACTTGCATTAGCATAAAGTCTTTAAAAACCTGACACACTGACCTACCTTTATGTGACAGACGTAACCTTGGCTGCCTCGTATCTGTTGCGTGACATCCAGTCGGTAACTCTAGTAACAAGCCATATAGTGCCAGGATTAAAAGGTCCTGGGCAGATGCCATCCTGCCCAAGATCAAATTCTTGCGCTCTTCACTTAACTGCTGCTGTTTGTTTGTTGTTTTGGTGGGGGTTTTTTTAAGGCTCCAAGTTCCACTTCTACTTTCCCAGTGCAGTTAGATGTCTCTCTTTGGTCAGTTTGTGGGGTATCTCTACGGGAAACACAACGTTCATCAGATAAGCACACAGCCTCAGCTAGCCATTTGTCAAGCTGTGCAAATGTCATGTAAAAATATTCCCTCCCTAGGACAATTGTTTATAAAGTGCGAGGACATTCCAAGGCGTTACTCTGCAGTGTTGTGTCTTGAGCTCTCTTTAGTAACTCTGCCAGTGGATTCAGGAAGAAGCTGTATTTTCAGTCCCTCCTGCAAGGCAATTCATTCAGAGAAGGAGGGAGGGAGGGGGAAAAAAAAAAAAAAAGAAGAAGAAGAAAGCACCCTCCTCCTTGGTGCTCTTCAGAACTCAGCCCCTTGCTCCGACTTGCCAAACAGCTAGTTTTAATTCACCTTTCACCTTTGCTAATTAAAAACAAGAAGTGCCATTCCCTCCTGGAGTTGCAGGACCCACCCAGCGGGGAAGCCGGGCTCTCAGGCTGCTGTGTTTGCTGAGAAAGTTCAGGGAGGGCTGAGGCAGTGTACAGTACTAGCTGCTTCTAGGAAGCGTTTTAATGCACGTGCCGTGCACTGATTCCTCAATTGCTTTGTGGTTTCACGTTGTAAAGTATTGGGAGAAGGGTCAGAATTCCTCCCATCCCTCCCTTTCCAAAAGTCATTTCAGGTTTTGTTCTCTGCTCAGGTTTAGAGGAGGATTAATCCTTGAATTAACTATTTAAGTACATTATCACTTAGAGTCATTAAACAGCATGCTACTAAGTGGATCAGAATAAAAAGATTCCAGTTGTATATCCTTTCTTAGTTTAAAGGAAAAGGTTTAGCATTCACGATTTTTTTCCCCCTAATGTGGCTTCTCCCCATTAGATTTTAAATCCCTGTAACTCTGGAATCTTAGGTTGCCTATACATGTCAGTAGAATTACTTATCTAACTAAATGCTTGTAGGATTGGGAGGTATTTGAAAAAAAAAAAAAAAGCCTGAGCAGAGCGCTCTGACAATGTGATAAACAGCATCAGATTTACAAGTGTCAAGCAGCTACCTCTTATAATGCAACTAACAAATGCCAGAAAACTTCCTCTTTTTCGCATCATTTGTAACTTAAAAATATACCTGTAGCAAGAACTAATTTTTTATAAATCAAAATTATAGATCTATGTCTGGAATACATTAATTAAGAAATAAAGTTATCTGTAATTAAGATCCCATACGTAGAATAATTTAGACTTTTGTGAGGTGCATTTTAGTCATTAACAATTGCACTTTTTTAATGGCATGGAGCATTAAAGTCATGTTAAGTCTTTATACTCTCATTGTTTTATACAGAAAAAGAATCACAAAGAAAGGAAAATGAAAACTAATGTATGCATTTGACAATAATGCACTCAAATAAACTTGATAGGCAACAATAGATAATGATATCTGAAGAGAAAGATTTAGTAAGAAATCTCTGTATGCCAGCAAACTGAAAAAAACACAGTACAATAATATAGTGAAATGCTAATAAATGTAATTGGATACATTATAAATTGTTAAAGAATACATGGATGGGAGAAGACAGATCTGTTCAAGAAGAAAAAAAGCATGAACTACTAGGACAGAAAAAAAAATGCAACTTTGTTGAAAAGACTGAAGTAAATAATGAAAGTGCCCAAGGACTCCTGGAGGCTTGGAGCATGGAGGAGGTCATGTCTACCTGTTAGCTCTCCAGTGGCAGGTCACGTACACATACCTGGGCTTGCTTTAAATCAGCTGGAAACTGTGCCAACAGCAGTTAAACCACAGGAGCAAGAGCTAAATCACATAGCTATTTACTCCATTTCTTGCACGTAACTGCAGGTTGCACTGAATTTTATGCTGATGTGCCGGGTGCCTGGCACTAACTCAGCATGTGTACTTCAGATACTGTCAGTGGAGAAGGCAACGTAGGCTCTGCCTCCAAGCACTGACCTCAGCATGGATGAGTTTATCATCTACCCGATGGGATTATTATTATTGGCGCCTTTCTGTCATACTGAGGCACACAAATGTTCTGTGTTTGACCATTAAAATCTGCTGTAAATGAGCATGACCTGGTACCTGTTGAGGTTAGTGAAAACTGAAAATTTTCGTTTGTCTTTGGATGGGATTCCGTGAGTTCTTATTGAAATACTTGCATTTTTCCTTAAAACAGATTCAATTAATAGCATTCTCAAAGATTCATTCTTCCTCGACATAATTCTGCAAATTTTAAACATTTCCAATTCCGATATATCCCAAATGGAATTTTTGTTTGGAAGGATCCTGATATGGAAAACTTAACAGTCCTTCTAATTTAATGTATGTATTTTCATAAAGGATACAAAAATCCAAATGTGAGCTCACAGTATGAAAACTAAAACCATATTCAGTGAATACAACAAACATTAGTGCAAACCCCAAAATCCTACCTCTCTCCAGAAGTCCTCTCCAAGATGTAGGAGGGTGTTGTGTTTTTAATTTTCTCAGGCTGCAGCTAGTAATGTAGATGTTCGATAGACTGATTGTTAGACTTCAGTTATCCTGAGGTGGTACCAAAAAATTAATGCGACAAGTTCAAAACAGTTTCCCCAATTTTAAAGTTCTGTTTTCATTTTCCTTTTGGGGAAAGGGAACTGGGGAGCAGAAGGAAGAAGAGAGCTGCAGGAAACTATGGGCTTCGTTTTGTATTTGGATAAGGTGTAGGGTGCAGCAGGTCTATTCAAACAAGACATGCATACAAATAAGCGCAGTTCCCCGCCAATGTGAGCTTACAGGCACTCACAAGCATTTCTAACCCCACTCATCCCCAGCCATTACACAGCTCCTTGGCTCCCTACAAACACAGTGTGACCCAGGGCTGGAGCTCCAGTAGAGTCAGAAATACCCAAACAAGCTGATTTTCATATTTGTGCCCAAGGACAAAGCTTTTTTGTCTGAAATCTGATTCTCAAGCAGGGTGGGCCATGCGGGTGCCTCAGGCTCCTTCCCCTGCCTGCAGAGGGAAGGGTTGCGGAGCAAAGGTGCAGAAGCAGAAGCTGGAGCTGCAGCTCGAGGTTAAGGCTTTGGCTGTCAGCAAGAGGTGCAAGCATGGCAAAGCTGGGAACAGCTGCTAAGCGTGGGGAAAGATGCCTGAGCTGGAAAGAGACCTAACAGAATAGAAGAGAAATGGAAAATTCATGTACTTGTAGGTGCAGGAGGCTGATTTTTTTTCTAAGAAATATGAATGTTCTCACAGGGTGGATCCTCGCTTTATTTTTCTCACATTGGTGTGTAAGGATCACAAGCCTTACACCCTTACTCAAGTTTTGGTGCAAAGCAAGTAGTGGTAAGGTACACATAATTTCAAGTCAAGAGAAACATGTGGCCTCAGGCGAGGCAGTCAAGCTCTTTGCCTCAGCATCTTTTCAATTAAATAGGCATATGGTATTGCCTCAAGGGATGTTTTGAGAGACTTCTTTCTAAAGGATCTTAAACAGTGGTAGAAGAATGGCAACAAAGATGTTCAAATATTAGGATTCAAGTCCTAGATGAGTACAAACACAGATGCCCAGGGCTGTGGAGCCTGCGTGTAGTATAGTGCTGGGTCTCTCAAGAATAAACGAGGTGCGTTTACTGTTTATTTTCTGTTAATAAGGCAAATAAAACAGATCTCTCTCAAACCTGAATTTGTTTCTGTAGTAAAATCTTCAGTTAAGTAAATACTGACAGATAAGTAAAAAATCATGCCTGGAAACCTGTAAGTAAAGAGGACATGGAAATTCAAATACAAACCCTGTATTTGGTTGCTGGAGTAGAATTTGTATAATTACACTGTCCTAAAGAGGAAAGAGACAAGTTTTCTTAATAGAAAATGAAAAAAATAGGTTGTTGTGTACGCTTGCGTTTTTATGTAAAGAAGTTCATTAAAAGAACTACAAATTAATTGTGAATTGCTATGTAAAATCTGTGAACCATAGTATGATTTGCTGCAGCCGCTGCAGTTCCAGAGCAATTCTAATGAAGTCATTGAGCCTGGAAACCTAAACACTCTAACACAAAATGCTTCTGACATTTTGTGTGAACTGGTTTAAGTTTAACTGATAGAGTGAAATGTAAACGCAGGAGCACGATATAAATAAGTAGATTTGCAGTTACTCGCACCAGTAACAAATTCTAAACATTATAACTATAAAGCAAAGTGAAATGTTTAGAAATTTTGAAGCTGGGGTGGTCCAAGAATCACCATAACCATAACTTAAAACCAGGTTTAAATGTTACAAGACTGCCTCCTCCTTCTCATGATGATACACTGAGCCACGTCAGGAATTCTGATTCTTTATTGGACAATGCTTGCAGATCAAAAGAAGGTGTGCAATTCTAAGAGGAGCTGTGTAACCTTCACTGATCGTCATAATGTCTGTATCTTCATTAGTATTATAACCTGTGGCAGCTGTATTGCACAGGTAATCATATCTTCATTTATTTAATAGACAAAACCTTAAAAGATGCTTGAAGAACTTCTGTCACGGTGCTTCATCTGTAAAAATTTTTTATGTCACTACTTATCCACTAGGCATTGCAGTTCTTATTGACACATCAGCTTTCAAATGCTATCATACAGAAATCCTTACAACAGATGTAGGAGATGAAGGAAAGGTCTACATATCATGTAATTGTTTTCTCTGTCTTATCTCTGCCTTTGAGGTGGGAATTCATGTCTGCTCCAGTCTCCGTTACAAGACGGTAACGCTCTCTTGCATCAGTGGTACTGGAAGGATTGGTAACGCAAAATTGCTTGTCATCAGCACAATGCAGATATTGCAACCTCATAACTCCTAATCAACCCATAAAAAATTCTGTGGACACATTAAGTAAGAGTGCTGACAAGACACAACAAACACGAACAAGAAAAAGCTGATCCAACAGGTGAGTAATTACTCAAAAATATTTTCTGGGATCTCTCTCAAGGAAAGAAGCAGAACCACTGCTTGGATGGCCCCACTGACCCTCAGGAGAATATGCTAACTGATAGCAGAAGAATGTTGCCAGATCCTGTTTGATACAAGGAAATAACAGGAAATAATAAAATGTAGTCCTCATACGGGATTTTGAGATTAGAAATTTTTTTGGCCTTTGCTTTTGTCTGCAAAAGTTGGATCCTAACCCGCAATGAAAGTAGATATGTTTATATATAATGTCTCCAGGACGGGGAAGTGTTATTTCTCTTGTTTTATATACAGTGCATTCTCTCTTTGAACCAAGATCAAATTAAGACAATATTAATTAAGCAAAAGAGTTTGGCTGAACATGAACCTGTAGTTCAAACTAGCCACAAAATTACATGGTAAATTAATGCTCTGGAGGAAGAATAAGAATTCTCAATTAAATAGCATTCCTCTTAATTCCAGAAAGACTGGGTTTTGACAGGTAAATATTGAAATACTGTCCTTGGAACTTTGCTGTTCGCAGTAACATCATTTCTATGACTGATTTCAAGTGCATGTCAATACTACTTGGGACATAGATTGCCTACTTTTGTTAGCCTATAGAAAACAGGTGTAATAAATGTTTCTTTCTTCAAATACAGCCCTCTTGAAGGATTTGTTTGAGGTTGCACAAAAAACCAGCTGATCAGCATATCTTATTCCTGAAATCAGCTCCATGTGCCTGACTTACGATTAGTACATGGGTCACAGCGATCTGTACGGTTAGTTATGGATGAAAATCAAATTACTGATTTCTCCAGGGGAATGTATTTTTGACGATATTTTTGCTACTAAATAATTGCTGAAGTCTCTCAAAAGAAAGAAAAAATAAATGAAACAGTTGTTGAAGATCAAGATGCAACACGGCATGTCATATTTTTCACAGATCACCTAGCAGGAAATAAAAATGTAATGGTCAAAAGTGTAATATTGAGTAATTATGCCTATCAGATATTTCTTAACTCAGAATGAGGAATATATTTTATTAAAAGTTAAGGATGTCCTTTGTTATACTGAATGAACAATGTGAATACTGTGTAGTTCTCCCTTAAATGATTTTACTTCCAACTGATTGCTGCTTCATTCTTCACTATGTGAAAAATCGACAAAATGACAAACAAAATACTGGTTATATAAGAACGAGGTTTTATGACTTAAAGGNAATAAAAATGTAATGGTCAAAAGTGTAATATTGAGTAATTATGCCTATCAGATATTTCTTAACTCAGAATGAGGAATATATTTTATTAAAAGTTAAGGATGTCCTTTGTTATACTGAATGAACAATGTGAATACTGTGTAGTTCTCCCTTAAATGATTTTACTTCCAACTGATTGCTGCTTCATTCTTCACTATGTGAAAAATCGACAAAACGACAAACAAAATACTGGTTATATAAGAACGAGCTTTTATGACTTAAAGGTGCCATTTAGTTGCTGCAGTTCTTAGCTATTAATTCCTCTGTGCAAGAATTTTGGCCATCAACGGAGACAGCTGTAAACAAAAGTTTACTTTCCTTGATCAGACACATGAAGATATAACCTACAAATTTTCTGTCTGAAGCCTACGGCTATTTTGTAATGCAATTATCATCTTAAAGGTGAAATAGAAAGCATTTGTAAAAAATAAACCATTTTGACCACAAATCAGTTGCAGATTTTAAAGCTTCAAATGCATTTTGATGCAAAATGCTTGAAAATCAGTTCCAGTTTTATTGCCCACTAATGGATTCCACATTCCTACTTGAGCAAGGTGATGACATCATGAGTCTGGGCATAAGCCCTGGGCTACGCTTAGTTTGTATTTTCACTTACACTTGTTAGTGGAAGACACACACCACGACAGATCCCAAAAGCAGAGAGCAAGAACTGGTATATGCTGTGATTTGCATCAGGGGAATGTAATCTGCTTTCAGGAACGAATTAAATTTCTTATGACAGCAATGTGGGTCCAAAAACTGAAGGAAAGATGAGGGTAATCTAAAGACACACTTTTGGGCATTTAATAGGGAGCATGCTTGGAAGCGAGCTGTCTGTATTCGACTGTAATATAGAAAGAAGCTTAGCTTATATGCTTTTCTGTCACAGTGGTTAAAGCACTAATTCTTCCCGTGATTTAAAGATGTTCATATGTACATATCCTGCTTTGAATCCCTTTAGACATTCATAGGCATATATCCTGCTTTGAATCCCTTTACAGTTGTCAGGCAGCTAACATTTAGGTACTGTGACGCTGACTACTGAAGCGCACAAATCTCCAGTATTTTGCAGCAATTCCTCGTGAGCAGTGGCTGATCTCGTTGTAGCCATAGACTGTAGCTTGGGGAGGTGCAGGAGATGCTGAATCTTTCAAATTCTATACAAAACATCTCAAAGTAATGAGGAGTCCAGTGTGGTGGGAAATGAACAGTCTATTCCCTTTAAGGTCTTTAAAAACCCCAGCATTAACAAGAATCATCACTTTCAAAAGAGAAAACAAAACAAAACAAAAAGTCCATTGCACCATTTCTAACTGCTTTACCACACACAAACACACATACGTGCCCATAGCCAATAGTATCTCTATGTAAGAGAACTTGTGTGAATGACTTACCGCCCTTCACTGTACAGTAGTTGAAAGAAAAAGATCTGGCTTTGCATTCAGAACTTGGGTGTTCTTTAAACCCTTTTTTTTTTTTGCGTCTGCTTTATTGTTACAGTGAAGGAAGTCATTATCATTGGATTTCACTTTTGACATCAGTCTAGACAGATATTTATTTGAACCACCAACAGATTCACTTAAAGAAAAAAAAAACCCTGAGAGACTTTAATACATTTTCTTTATTCAAGAGCCAACATCTTCAGCTTTCGAGAAGTCTCTGGACAGGGTATCAAACAGCATTAAGTTAATACTTTAAATTACAAACTTAAGGAAATGAGAGAGGAGTGTCAGTCTATTTTACAGCTAGATAAGTGAATACTTTATCTCAGGGAAATCTGTTCTTTGCCTGTTGAGATCATTTATATCATTATTAAGGATGGACAAGTATTACTCTCATCTACTAAGATACTGCCATCGTCATAGTGATTTGACATTGTTACAGTAACAGAAACAATGTTTACAGTCATTAGAATAGCTACTCGGAAATCCAGTTTCACAGCTGTATAGCAAAAGTGCAGTAGTATTGCCAAATGTGAGAAAAACATAAAAAATGGAATACTAAGGCTTTGTTGGCTGATACAGAAATTTCATATACACAATTTTTTCCAATTCAAAAGAGAAGCAACAAGACAGAAGCATAAACAGGAGGTGAGCAATTGTCTGTATGAATGTGAAAATTTGTCCTCAGGCAAGGGAGGTTCACTCCCTCACCACATCTGAGCTGTGAAGGCTGGAGCTATGGAACAGGGTATCATGAAACATCAGGGAAAGCATCGTGGCAGCAGGATGAATTAGACAGCGGACTGGCTGGCTCGGGATGTGGTCAGAACCATGTTATTTGGGTCACTTTTAACTACATTCCCCTGCCCTGCTGGGGAGGTGTACCGGATGATGTATCAGTTGTTTTCCATCCCTAGATGCTATGATCTTATAAATGTTGTGGCTCAAGACCATGTCTATTTTGAATTAACAAAACCACCTTGTATGTAATGGGCAAGGCAAAGATTAGAGAGCTAATTATTAGACCAGCACAAGACTATTTATACAGGAACTTTGTATACTTGGTGAAAGTGGCACAGTGAAAACCACTCCCTCTCTGTAGGGAATCTCTGAATCATAATTTGTTTTTATATAAGTGACCATCTTCCTCCAACACCAAAAGAGGGCATGACCCAAAAGGGAAAGTCACCATAGACTGTAGTTTAGTCTGCTACGACTTCCCTGCTCTAACACAAAGCACATGTGTATTCTCTAAAATAGAAAATTTAAAGTAGGCAAAACCAGAAGGACATACAAATTATGGCTGCCTGGGGGAAGCCCTGATTTACAACCCAGTAAGTTATAAAGTCTGGTGTTGCTGTGCTAGTTGATGCTCAGAATGATTACCATAGCAGTTGTTACTATGATAAAGTTTTAAATATAGCAATAATTAAAATATTAGCTAATTGTTAAATCATCTGGAATAAAAACATGGTCTGTGAAATGCAGAACCCTCTCGTTTTCATTCTTGTATACCGCTTCAGCCTGTATAGCTCTTAGTTCTTCAGTTACATTTCCGTAAGATTTCAGAGCCAGATTATTGCATCACCAAAAAGGCCAGAAACTGGATGGCCTCTTTTTCTAGTTGTGTAAAATTACTGGACTCAATTTCTATTAATAGGGACAGCTATGAACACCAAATACCCTGAAATTATAACTCTATTGGTGAAGAATGTGAGTATGCTAAAAAAGTGCATTAACCCCCCCTATTTTATGTGTTAAAATGCCTCAAAATGAATTTTTTGCATTATGTCAAGTTGGTTGCAGCACTGTTTATGAGAATTGAAAGCACAATAAATAAAATACACTTATTCTGTTCTAGTAATCCAAGTCAATACTTCAGACATCCTTCAGACTGCAAACACTCCCACTGATTTCAACAGTGGCATTCATGTGTTTTAAGTAAAGCCCACGATTAAGTGATTTTCTGGGTCAGGGTTAAAAATCTTGAATTTTTTACAAATAGAAAAATAGGAAATAAAATTAAAAAAAATATTAGCAGTAACAGCGTTAGAAAATAACAACCTATTTCTTAGTTTTGGAATTGTTTTTACCATTTCAGGAATTTCCCCCAAACAGGTTATAATTTCTGTGAAGTTGATTCCAGATAGAGATTATATTTTTTTGCAGCTGTACAGTAAAAAATCATCTCTGAGGTGGTGAAAAACTGAGGTTTTATGGCGTAGATTGGGCAGAGCTTGTTCCAGAGAAGTGAGAGCAAACAAAGGGAACCAGAGGTGGGAGTGGGATTGGGAGATACCTCTTCAGTGCTAAGAGGGTTGGGGGATGCTCTGTGACTACAAGAGTGAGTGGCACAAACTGGCCTGTGTCCATACTGCTTAGGGTTAATGCACTGTAGTGTAGAGTGGCCACATCTAGTTACATAAGGCATGGACCCAAGGTTTCCCTGTCATACTGAGTTCCTGAGGTGTCATTATCACCCTGTGTGCTTTATTAGTTTCAAGCTGTCTAATAATACCTTGGGGGTTGTGTTGTAGTTCACTAGTTTGGCATTTTTATGAAACAAAATTAAGGTTCTGTGATTGCGTGCCATCAGATGAGTCATGAAGGCCTGTGAGGTTTTCTGAGGATGCAAACCCTACAGAGATAGAGTTGAAGGACTGTGTGGAATAAAGACTGGCACAGCCTTTTTGTGCCACCTGCCCAGAGATATCCACGGAGTGAATTGTCTCCTGGACTGAAGAAAGCTGGTTGGAACAGTCTGAAAAGAGTCAGGGAAGAAATGAAATATTAGTGAATCCTAAGCTGGCTCAATGAAAAGTGACTGAGATGGACTACAAGAGATTTGAGAGGAATAGGAGTGAGAGCAGGGACATTTCTCTTTGTTCTCAGTTTTCATCTGTGGGATAGGAGCCATTCCCTCTCCCCCGTACCTGTAGAGCCATCTGCTTTCCCTGCTGAAGCAACCTTTGGCTGCACTCAGTGCTCCCACCACAGAGTAAGCACTCTCACTTTCCTCACTGCTGACACCTCTCCTATACACCTTTCCATGTATCTTAGGCTGACACAAAGGCTGAGCTGCTTTTACACGGAATGAGTGCGGATCGGGTTCTTCCTCTTCATAAGGTCAGGGTCAAAATGGGATTCAGACACTTCTGCTGTGGAACAAGTGTTCCTGCCTCCCTTGGCCTGCGCGTGAATAGGTAGACAGGCTCAAAGACTCCTTGCCATCACAGCCGCAGGTGAAGGGGACTATTTATTGCCTCTTGCGGATCACACTTATAGGCAACTGCCTGTATCTGTTTGTGCTGTGCAAGCTTTTAACAGTCAAAAATTATTTTGTGTAAACAAATTCTAATCAGTGCCTATTAGTTATCTCACTTTGCCAGAAATAAGTGTTATTTAGGAGGCTAGGTTAGTTGCTTCTGTCACGACACAGCTCCAGTTATTCTTCAGTTTCTAACCAAATGTTTGTAATCTGCATGGTTTCTCTGTACCACTTATGAAGTTTTTTGAGGGACTATTCTTTCCTCTTTCTAACAGTGTCAATGGAAGCAAAACAACCTATTTGTAGGTAAAATTACTGCTTTCCTCTTTGAACGATTTAGGACTTCATTTGGCCCCTCTTCTATTTCATTCCTAGTGCCATAATCTACCATGACTGTAGGTCATTTCTGGTCTCAAGGTCAAAAGATGCTCAAGTTTGAGAAGATTCAGCTGAAACCTACATTAAAATGATTGTTATGAATCAAAAGAAAAGAGTGTGTTGAATTATTTTGTATAGAAGAAAAGGAGCTACACATTATAACCTGGAGAACTTGTACCCACCCTGTTTTGACTGCACTAACATTTTGTCCGGGGAAAAACACGATAATAGATTAAGGGTGCATCTGTCTACATGATTACTTTTGTTCTGATCAAGACTGTGACTTTGGAGTGAATCTTCTGATTTACATAACATGCTTCGGGTTGCATTGCAGAGCAGTGGAAGAAGATGAAACTTTCTGATGAACCTAAATTCAAGGATACATTCCAGTATTGCACTCAACATACTCCTACTGTTACTGAGCACTGGTCCAGGGAATCAGACTAGAACTAATCCAAAATTAAACTCCTGGAACTCGTATACCATAGATGTCAGATCTTGTTAATGGTATAAAAACTGATAAAAAAGACTAAGTTGTCTCCTGGTTGCCGACAAATTCACAACAAATTAATTGAATCATTTCAGATACAACTACTTCTCATGGAAACAGTAGGGAAATTATCAGACTCATAAAATTGTTAAAGCAGGAGTGTGCATCTTACCTATGTTGATCCAACAGACCAGTGATTAAATGTCCAGATTTGAGAGATCCAATTTGTTTTAAACCCATAAATCTAAAGTCTTTTTTTTTTTTGAATGAGGCAGTGCATAAAGCGTAGTTTTGCATGCTCACCTCAAAAAAGATTATGTGACATAGATATACTTGGACATTTCCTCTGAGGTTCACAGAAGAAATATTTTTGGGTTTTTTTGAGAAAGAGAAAAAGAATTTCATGTTCTATTCAACTAGAAACTTTATTTTCACTTTTAAAGTACTGAAATGTAATTATTCACATAGCACTATTCACAGGACTTCAGCAGATCTGGCACTCAGTTCCCATGTTCAGATCATCAGACTAAAACATTTAGCAGAATGGAAGCCTGTCTGAGAAAGATTACTATTAGTTGTCACTATTACTTGTCACTTTTATGGAAATGTGCCATTTTCTTCTAAAAAAGAGGTGTGCTTGATCAGGAAAGCCTGCCAACTAAAAGTATATATTTATAAATACATAAATCTCGATCAGTCATAGCTGGGAGCTTATGTCTCTGTGGGGTGAACACCCGACAAATGACCAATTGACTTCACTGTTTGAATAGCTACAAGATGGGAGGAATTATTTTTTACTAAAGGTCATATTTTATTTATTTCAGTTCAAGGGCCAGTATTTTTCCACAGATAATATCCTGTTTTTAAAATATCTTTAAATAATCACACTAAAAATAAAATCATATACTCACACATGTCTTTCACTGGCACTTAAATTTTGGAAAGGCTTAATTCTAAGCTTGTGTCATTGAACTAGTTCTTTCCACATATATTCTCAGGAATTTGTCTTAGGATAAAGATTTCTTTTAATATTTTCCTCCAGATTTAATGCTGTCAGGCTCTTATTATTATTCTCTTATAATTTGTAAAGAAGACCCACAATTTTGATCCCAAAACCTGCACTCTGAGAAATATGTTAACCAACTATCTTTTCTTCATTCAGTAATTTTAGACTTTCACTGGGCAATTATTCATCAGCCTCACCTTCCTCAGTCATTTTTGTGGGAAAATAATACTTACGGAGAATGCTGTCCTTTTTATATAAAAAATAAATAAAAATAAATAAAAAATAGAAATATATAATATATATTTTATATGAAATATAAAAATATATAAAAATAAATTTAAAAAAGACAAATAGAATTCTCCAGAAATGAATCTACATTCCTTTAGACAAAGGAGAGAAAGAGAGAACCTTTGTACCAAAACCTGTTTGCAAGGTATATGTCAAAGACAAGCCAATAGAAAATGATGATATAAATGTAGAGTGAAATTGAGAAATGTCTTTTGAGGTAACTGTGTTTTTAGGATAGCATGCAATAAAAGAATAAATAAAAGGCAAAACCACAGTAGGAGGTTTCAAAGGAGTTAGAAGGAACAGAGGAACGGCCATATTGCAGTAGGAAGGTCCCAATGACTATGGCTATGGATGGGTTGGACGTGTACGATTTGTGTTTACAACCACTTCAGCTTTGCCTCCACAGCCACAGCAGTGCCAGAAGCCATTAGTTCACAAAGGAGTTGCTTAGTCAGCTTTTGGACCTAAGCACCTTCACTTAATTTTGGAAGTAACAGCGCAGAGAGAGAAAGTTTTGGTGCTCAAGTGTACCTCACTATTGACGAGGGAAAAAAACCCCACACCACCAATCTTGTTCAGAAGAACCACACGGTTTTATACAATCAAATCTATCTTTGCCTTATTTTGCTGAGGCCACCAGAAGATGTCACATGTCATTTTAGGCTATTAAACCTAGCTGAAAATGTGACTCAGTCCAAATATTTCGTACTGACCACTGGACAATAAGACCAGAAATTAGGCTGTTGTAGTTGCTAATGTTCTGGACTGGATTTGCCCTGGAAAAAATCCCTAAATTATTTGATAGTCTGTAAATTGTGAATTTGAATCAGAAGTTTATTCCGTAGAGTATATTGATTTTGGAACTATATTCTATATAAATTTGTAATTCTGCTCGGTGTTAGTTGGAACATGAAGAATACAAAGCATTTAGGAAGAAAAAAATAATAATGAGTAACAGTTTTGAGAACTGGTTTTAATTTGTTTCTCCTCCTTAACTCAGGCTACCCTTCATCCCTGTGGGGTTTCTACAGTGATCCACATTTAATTGACTCCTTGGTAGCAAAAATCTCATTTAACTTTCCTGTTCTTCAGCCTACTGTAAAGGCTCATAACATTTGTGATGTTGCATTGACCAAAATGCCTGAAAACGCTACTCTTTCAGGCTGAAATGCCTCGCTTCTCTCCACCTTATAAATAAAATATAACATTTGTGTCTGAGTTCCTTCTGTTAAAGATAATATTTTTATTAACACCAGATAGTGAAATATGATTCCAATCCTCACTGGATATTTTGGATTAAATTCCCTCATAATAAAAACATAATCAAAATAAAATGTCATGTGTTTGGACTAATTAATAATTATTTCCATTTTATTGCAGATGATTTGATTTAGGCATGCATTTCAGTCTCCCTCAAACCTCCCCCACCATTTTCTTCCCTACAAAGTTTCTTCATATGGATAATTTCTATAGTTAAATAATGATCAAATCTAAAAAAAAAAAAAACAGGAAGGGATTTTATTTGTAAATTTTTTTTTCTGTTTTGGAGAACAGGCTTATGATTTTGAATCTTTGATGTGAAGATCATGAGATATTGGTATAATGTTTCCTTCTGCCAAAATTTGACTAGTAGCAACAAGAGCTGGGTTTAAATTTTGTAGGGGACACTACGAAAACACTGGTTCCATCCAGAAACCTGGGAAAATTACACAAACACTTCTGCTGTTCAATTAGCTAATTTTCTAACCTGACAAAAAAGGGGTTAAAAAAACTTGTTTAACAATCAAAATTTTCATCCAAGGAAGAAAAGAGCACAGTTAAACAGATAGATTAACAGAAGAGCAACATATTTCCTAGAGGTTAAAAATAACTGCTTAGCAGTCTTTTTCTCCTGGGATAAAATTCTTTTTGAAATAACTACTTTTTCAATATAACACATACAAAACCAGGTATATCTTAGATCTCTCTATTTGTCCTTTTTCATTTTTTACCTCTTTACTCCACCCAGTAATAAAACATCTCTTTTTCTTGTGGCTTCCTCTATGCTGCAGAGTTCTTGAGATGTGACTGATGTCTTGGTCATGAAACATAAATAGGCCTTGCATGAACACATAGAGTTCTTTTCACCTTAATATTAGTCCACTACTACTGTTAAACCTCAGAAACCTATCTTAGGCTATATTGCCGCTACATCTCTTTGACTGTAGGGGATGTTTAGATGTCTGTGCTCTATGGCATAGTTTAGATATCTACACATAATTAAGCAGCTAAATTTACCTAAGGTAAGATTTACTTTAACTGCTCAGGTTTATCAAGAATGCAATCAATGTCCCAAAAATATTGATAATATATATAGCATTTTTCAACAGAAAATGTGATTCCTAATTCTAAGCCCATTTCTTCTAACTGGCAGCCGTTACATAGCACCATGAATCATGCACATCTTTTTTCTTATTTCATCACCTGGCTATAAAAGTTAGTTTCTGGGTCCAGAAAAATTGAATTTACTTGAATAAAAACTAGACACCTTTTTGCTCTCACAATTACTGAAACAAATATGCAGCCTTTTGGTGCTTTCTAAACCACATGGTTGCTAAAAGAACAACTGCAGGAATGTCAAATGAAAGATACTGAACAGCAACACATAATTTCTTTCCTAAAGGGTTAATTCAGCAAGTAAACCCACAGAATTAGCATTCAGGAGATCCAGATTAAATTCCTGGCTCTGCTTTTGAGATATTTGTTCAGGTCACTTCATTTCTTCATCTCTGAGGTTCCCTATAAGAAAAAACAGAGATACTACTTTTCATGTCAAAAGTACACAGCAAAAATATTTTTTCGATATTTCTGGATTCTAAAGAAATAAAGTCTGGAATACAAACATCTTTTGGATAAGCAATAATCTTGTAAAAGTGTATATACTTTGAACTTCAAAGTACTTTACACATCACACTGTAACTCCAATACTTCTTACTCATGTATTCCTTACATAAGCAACTACAGCAGAAACAAGCTGAATTTTAAATAAACTGTGTTCTCTCACATTCACAAGCTAAGATAGTCTGCTTTCCCAGAAGCTTGAAGCCCTTCAGAAAGTTGCACAAACCTAAATGTTTGAAAACTTTTCCTGGAAGTCTCATGCAAAACTTCTGGAAATGAAGTAACTTGGGTTTAAGAAAAATAATTTGTCACCTAAGTGAGGCAGATGTTTGTAATTATCAAAGTAGAGATCACACTTATACTGCACAAAACCATAAAAAGTGTAGTAGCACTGTAAGTGAACCATGAAATTATAATGTGTTATTTTTGCTAGAGGTGGTAAAACTAAGTCATATTCGGTAAGAAGGAATGTTGCTTTTCTTTTAAAAGAAAATGTCACAGGAGCAATCTCTCTATAACTACAGCTGTCAGTGCTGTTCATCTGAAAGACAACTTCTTTTGCATTGATTTCTGCTTTTATAATGGTACAAAACTGATGAATTTTGCACTAAAATGGAGTGACAAATTGTGGCAGAGTCCAACAAGTCAATGTGATGCCGTTCTGCTTCACTGGCTTTCTATGTGAATCTGAATGACCTGAAAAGGTCATTAAAAAATGACCTTCCTTCATCTCATTTTTCAGCGGTTTGACAGAACATTTTTTATGACACACCTGAGTGTGGGCTAGTATTATAGTCTCCAACCTCAAATGCTGGCATATAAGTAGACAGAAGCTATTTTTTCTTATTTTCCTTTGCACTCAGTTATCTCCAGAACGCTCAACATATCAAATGTATTGAAACAAAATTGTGTTACTCCTTCTTCCAGCATCTGTTATAAACCGAGGAAGATACATTTCTGAGACCAACCTGTACTCCTTTACACCTGCAGTCCTTTACACATCATGTGATAAATTAGCCTTGGACACTTGTTTTTGTATTGAATGTTGACCCTTAGTACAATGATCCTGCAAGGTTTAACACTCTGTAGGTATACCAGAATAATAAATGTAATAATAATCTATTTAATACAGCACAACACTTGTGTGGTTTTCTTTTATTAATTTCTATAGAAAACCAAAACTTTTTTTCTGATATAGAGAAAAAAAATGAAAGCAGCTAAATACCAGAGTCAAACTAATACAACTTTTTTACTGTTGACATTGCTTTTGATTTGCCACAGAATTCACTTTCTGAAATTGGAAACTATCACTCTTTAGCTGAGAGTTACTCATATTTGGAATATATTATATCACCATATGTTTTAATTTTTCTTAATGATTCCCTCATACTGCTATTTTATTTTTCTACAAGACCATTTAGTTCAAAACTGATCTTCAGCATTTGACATTGAAGATTTAAATCTAAAATTATTGCATGAGAAATTATAAGCCAGATGAGTAGATTCATCAACTTCTTTAATATTGCACAGATTTTTGAACACTGCTCACATGACTCTAGACTCATGAAATCATTTGTGTCTAGGCTTTACACAAATCTTCTAGACTCCATGGACTTCAAGACTCCATGGACTTCAAGACTCCATGGAATATCAATCCTGCTTGTCATCAGGTAGATAGGTGAGAAAATCATAATTAATATAAATGAATTATTTAATTTTAAAAACTCTGATTTTATAAAATATCCATTCAATTTAAGTTAGGCATTGATAGTAATTGGAAAGCATTTAAACAGTGAGGTGAGAGAATACAGACACATTACTCAATAATCCCATCAAATTTTACATATTTGCAGATGAAATTTCACAGGTTTCAGTTGTCCTACATGCAATTAAAAAAAAAATGTTTTCAGAATCTATTTTATCCTCTGCAGATGTGAAACCTGTTTTTCCCTGGTTACGTAGATAGACCATAGTGCTCTCTAATTCTATTTAAAAATAATGGGGAAAAT
>VZSC01014168.1:484814-495994 GCA_013398225.1 Steatornis caripensis | reverse complement strand
CTCCACTTAGATAGGAATAAATACTTTCTAGAGAATGCAAGAGCATGGCTGTGCAAGATCATGAATGTTTTTATTTTCTGTCAAGGACTAATATGCTTCCTAAAATATAACAACTATTATAGTGAATCACACTTGTCAAGTCTAGAATTTTTTCATCTACACTGGTGGGAACCAGATAATTCAGAGAAAGATGCAAGAAAACTAATGGGAAGCATGGAGTAACTTTCACAGGATAATATCTCTGACTCGTTGTTGGATGAGAATTACCAGCCAGAATAAAAAGATACTTGAAATCTATATTTTTATATCAAGGAGTAAAAGTCAGTCACAAACGGGTTGTCCTGTCTATGTTACTTATATGCAGAATATTAAAAGCACTTTTGCTTTATAGTGCATTCTCTGACAGCTCAAATGAGCTGATATTTCCTTATTCTGTCAAACCAAGAAAGAGATGTCTCAGAGAGCATAGGAAGAGAAAAGCTGAATTAATTGCTGACAAGAAAGATCTTTCCTTTATTTTTTTTTATATTCATGATTTTACTTGACCGTAAGTTCACATTCTTAGGGAGAGTTTTGGTCTGTTGATTAGTCTTGGAAAAGACTGCATAACCTTTGGGTGAAGTTAGAGAAAAATTTTTTAACTTTCCAAAAAACAGTCTAGAAATAGATCGCCTGCTAAAACTGGCAAGGTAAGTATCAAGTTATGTCACCTCACCCTGACCTAAATTAGATCCTTAGTTCACAAGTACTCTCATTTATATTCCTGAGACTATTCTAGGACACAGGTGATACTCAGTCTAATTAAAGCCATTCATCTGTTTTTAAGAAAATCCAAATAAAGAGAGCCTGAAATGGTATACAATGATTGCACACATCTTATGTTAGAAAACAGAAATCCTGACAAGAGTCTTATTGGCTGCATGATTCCTTCAGTTCTTCAACCTATACTGTGAAAGTTGAATGAAGTGCTATTAATGTGAGGAGACAGACTTCCAATGTTTGCTCTGATAAGTAAGGGTTGTGTAATTCTTTAATACAACCACAGGCAATGAGTGAAAACAAGACAAAAAGACAGACTCATATAAATTATAACTGTTTATCAGTAGGATTTCCAGTGCTGCTATTAAGCCTTTGCAAAATGAAAATAAAAATATCAAGGATTATTTAATCTTGTGGTGAAAGGCACAATGAGAATCCATTACAACAAATTTAACATAAGGTCCCTATTAAAAATAAGGTCCCTATTCTTTTATAACACGATCATGTTACAGGGTCTGATATTGCATATATTTGTTCTCTTCTACGAACATGTCAGTACTTACCAAAGTGGAGGCAAAGCTTTATGCATAGAAGTTGATCTCAGGCCTTGTATTCTCCAGGTATTTTCCAGGACGTTAAACTTTAATGATGATGCCTATGAAATATAAATCAATATATAAACCTACTTCTATTTTTTTTCCCCCTTAATCACCACAGAGGATTTCAGCTAAGGCTCTACTGTATCTAACAGTGACCATTATGTAGTGCAACATTTCTGATGTTTGCAATGACAATTGACTTTGGCTTATCTGACATATTCTTTCATTGCTGTAGCTACTCTCCAGGATACTTGGGTGCTCTTGGCAAGCATCATGCATTATAACTATGAGATCCCCTAGAAACAGTTGCGGAGGCACTGAGGACAGGCTGGCACTTCCTCACACATGGCTGGAGAAAGGTGTTTATTTCCTAATGGATAGCATATATCCACACAGAATACAGTTATAATGGTTCTTTTATTAAGACTGATTTATGTAAAATCTGAGTTATGTAACAGTCAGTCATCCTTCTGAGGAGCTTAACTTCCAAAGGGATAGTGGAATACAAAGCCATTCTTTGGCTTTAAGGTTGCTACCAGCAACATGTAATAATAGACTTTAAGTCAGATGGAAAATAGAAAAAAAATATTGTGTACTCAAAGCTCATCTCTGCTCCAGACAAAAATTATTTTATTTAATTTTTATTTTATTCAGAGTATCGATCTTAACTGGCTTTACTGACAATAATCCTAATTACTTTAAAGCTATGAATCACATTATAATTGTCAAATCAGAACACAGGATTCACTGTCAGGACATAAAAGCATAAAAATGTACAATGATGTGTATCTGAACAGACAGCATTCAAAATGTGCGTTGATTTATTTTTAGGACTATGCATATTGAATATCAATCACAAAGTTACCAGTGTTGTGGCAGTTGAAAGACAGATTTTTCCCCCTTGTTACATACATCGGTATTTCAGATCTTTCTGATTTCTTTTCTCAAGCAGATGTAGTACTCCTTGTTTTTTTCTGAAAGCTCCCTCAAAACCTACAAATAAAGATCTTTTGTAACACTTGCAGTTTTCTCTAAGTCCCATCAAACTAGTGTATAACCATTCTTCATGGAAGGCTCAGCAATGTCCTTGTTCAACACCAGTTAGATTACTTTTGACATGAAAAAATGTTTCAGTAGGAAAGCATTACAGTAACACTCTATAGAGTGCCATGTAGCCACTGCCGCCTTTTATTTAGATGACTTGGCTTTGTCCCATTTAAATTCTCTACTAAAAGCATTAAGTAAAATCTTTATATGCTACCATTAGCTCACACACTAGAGCCAAATAAGTTAGTAAAGCGTTGACATATGAGTGTGATAACCATAGTCAAGGGTACTTGTGCTATTAGGCAACAGAAAAAATTTTGCTCAGCATTTAAGAAACGTAATGTTTGGTCTAAGAGTACGAGCTTAGCATTAATACTGTGATTTACTGACTGAGTTAATTCAAGTTGTTCTTGACTGATAAAATTAGCTAGGAATCAGCCAAAGTTCTTGGCACGTGAAGATATTAACCGTGTCCCAGTACAATCTTTCAATGAAAAAAAAAAAGGAATGAAAGAAACTAGAGAGCCAAGATTCATAAATATTATATAATAGGCCTGTTCATTTATTTTTGGTAAAACTATTACAAAAAAATTAAGCTCTGGATCTGGGGAGGAAATGCTGCATTACATCAGACAAAAAAAAATCTGCCCTTTGTTCCTGGACTGGACTTTCTTCTTGTTTCTAGGCACTGATTCCTGCTTGTCAGAGTTAATCCCCAATTGTTCCTACATTAAAAGCTATCTGATTAAACTTCTTCTTCAGTCACTCTCTAACAATTGGATTGATTCAATATATTCGTTCAAAAAAGATGAGAGAAGACATGATTTGAGTAGAAATAACACTGCATTTTTTTTTTTCTTGCAAGTATTTCAGAAAGACATAGCAAGCAATTTCATATATTAAATGCAAGGCCTTTTGGGCAAAACACATAACACCAACTTTTCTACACTGTACTAAGTGAACTTACAAACCACTTTCTACCTAAAATACACAGCCATCATTTCCATTTGTGCAGGGAATGGAACAGGTGAGGAGATGAAGAGAAATTGTTACACTGAGACTGATGGCAGAAATCTTGACAGATAGTCTCAACACTCTATTTCCATGGATCCAATGGAAGACAGTATATGATATTGTGATAGTGTATAATATATATTTCATCTTTCCATAAGATATTCCTATTGATTTGTGCAAGATGGAAAAAAAAATATACTAAAGCTCCTCCAATAATCCTGGTTGTTCTTCTTAAGATAATATTACTAAAAATTTGTCCTGTGGTATTTTTTGACCAAAGTAAAGTAGGCTACTAGAAACTGGGTGGTGCAGATACTCATTTTTTGCCGATTCCACAGAAGAGAAGACGGTATTATGGACAGATCAATGGAGGTGGATTTTCATACTTTAAGTTGGAGAAGTTCATACACTCAAATGTAGAGGTCTTTAAATTTTATGTGGAAGCCATAATGGTAACTATACAAATAATCAGTGTTGTAGTGCTCTTTCCAACTGCCACAACTGAGCCTTTCATTTTTCACAAGAAGAGTTCAATAGAAATTGCCAAAACCATGCTCATTTTTATTATAAAGGCCAGACATAATTTTCATTTTGTCAAGTATTGATAAACAAGTTTGCCACTAGGAAAATATATCTAAGTTTAACTGTTGTGGGAATGTTTAAAATGCAATGTACTATTGCTTTAAAGGTGGTGTAAGGGAAAGGAGAGAAAAGCAAGAGGGAAGGAGTAAGCAGAACAGAATGAAGTATTTTCTCTTTTAGAGTTATGGCATCTTTTTTTATCTCCTCATGTAGGTGATTGTGACTGTGCTGCAAAAGCTCAATTAGACATGAACTGTGATCCTTTGGGGTACTGTACTGAGATGAAGTTCTCTCCCACATAAATCTATTTCACTTTAGAATTTAATATGGATGAAGTAACTTTTATAAACCTTCCAACTGAAGAAACATTGTAAGATTCTGACAACTTTACTGGCAAGTGTCACTTTGCAAATATACAAATTTAGAAATTGATCTTCTTTCTCTAATCTTCTAGAACCAAGATGTAGCTGAGAATTCTAGATGTTTGGGATCAGGTCCATAACGGCATACAAAATGAATGATATAGCCTCTTTTCTTGGTATCAGTGGCAACTGGAATTACCAGCCAAGATGTAGTCCTTGTTATGTTACTTAATCTACAGTTATTTAGTGAAATACTGTCCCTGTAATAACTGAAATTTGCAAAAGAACTGAAATGAAAATGTCACAAATTTTTAATTTACTGCTATTAATTTATTTATGGCTTGAATTTGCTTAGAAAAAGAAGCATAAGGCAGGAATGGGTTTGGCAGGGATAGAGGAATAGCAGCATTGCTGTAAACAGAAACTGGACATTAATTTTGTCTCACCTATGCTTTTATATGTAAAAGACAGACCTCTAATTTGAAATCCCAAGGTGCCTGTTGAACACTGATAAGTTCAACAAGAATAACTTAAAAATCACAGCCAATCAGCACTCAAAATGAGGCAATATTTCTTTTTTTTGTTAAGTTCTACAATATTTGTATTGGCTTTAGCATTTAGCAATACTAAATATTGCTGCAATATTGTTCCTGTCTTTCAATGGCTTCAAAAGATCGTACTACAACTTTTCAGTGCAACCTATTATTCTTACTGAAGAGACTTGTTTGGAGAATTTTAAAATTTATTTTGTAGAACTTATACCAAAAAGTCTCAGATTAGCTTTCAAATTAGGCAAAAAAGAACACATTTAAAGATACATGTGATTTCTTGAATAAAACTAGTTAAATAGTTACAGAAATGCAAATAAATAATAATATTTGAGCTTTGACCACATTCCTTCAAGCTTGCTTATATTTTAATATTTTTTGAGGGCAAAAAAAGAAGCATCAAAGTCAGAAGCACAATAGATGGATCTGATTCTGCCAGTTGCTCCCTGACTTAGTCTATTGAATCCAGCAGAACCAATTGCAGATCTGGGGAAAGAAATGTGCTATTGAACACATACATTGAGTATGACTGCCATGTTATGCCATTCATATAGAAGACACATGTGCAGAGTGTCATTGTGATGCTGACTTTCCCTTTTTCATGTTTCAATCTTATTCTTAAAGCTTATGATATCAGAGAAAATTCCAGTGGAACCAGGGCATCATACAAAGGTATGGGGTACACCGAAGCCTGTGTTCTCTAAAACGTAATTCTGCTTGTAGCCTTCAAGTACCAGAGTTATTCTTTTGGGGCAACAAGTGTTAAAACAAAAACTTTGTTAATGGCTGAAAATGTACGAGTGCTTAAATTCTTTTTCCTTTGCTGTAAAACTGACCACCGAGTCAAGTCTGTATTTTTTTCCATATCCCCATAGACACAACTACTGTGTTCTTAACTTTGGTAAAAGTCTAAGTATTTGTTATCCTGAAAAGCTCTATTTATTGAAGATCCAATACAGTTCAAAGAATTTTTTTTTTCAGTCAAACAGGGCTGACTGCACTGGGCTAAGTGTTTATTACCCCCTCCTTTCACCAGTGCCAATTAGCACCTACCAGTCAACACAAAGACAGATGGTCATTGCCAATGAGGGCTTTCTGTCAAGAATTTTCCTTTTCTAAGTAGGGCTTGAGGGGTTAGGGTGTGGGGAAAAGAAGTTGTATAAAACCTGCTTTGTGTTTTTACAGAAAGAGACCCAGCAAGAAATTTTATGATGTTAACACAGCTAGTTCTAAAGTAAGAATTCTATTTAAACAGAACAAGAGTTCCATTCTTCTTATTTTTGAAATTTTGGATAATATAAGCCTAAATGTATTTAACGCAGGTACTTTGGAAAACAAGGAGATTTACAGCATTGCTTCTGACTGCTTTCCGAGTATACGTTGTTCACAAAAGTCTTACTTTTTAGATTTAGAAATTAAACTCCATAAAGTGCAAAAACATCCACAAAGCATTGCACCACAAATAAAACTGGGACCCACTCATATCAGGGAATTTATCTGCAGTGATTAGTTGTTATTAATAATAATGAGGTATAGGAACACAAAGTATATTATACTAAATGGAAGTACAACATCATATTATTACAGAAATTGTGAGATATATTATCCTTTTCTTAAGATGTAACTGTAATGAAGCTATATTTAACTGACATAGAGCCATAATTATTGGATCTTGACTAAATTTCACTTAACTAATTGCTATTATATTTCTTACACTGGTACGAATATTCCTTATTTCTCTCCCATCTTCTGTGTCATCTTAATGTATGCTTAAAAGGCTATTCTATTATTTCTCCAGTTGCAGATGAATTTCAATAATCGATACACTGATTTAAAGTATAGGCTGTAAAATCTGAGGCTTGGGTCTTTGGATAAGAGCTGCCATATGGAAGACTGTAATTTAAATAAAATGTCTCTTACCGTGCTTTCCAGCTCAGCATTTTTTCTTCCAAATATCATGTCTTTCCACTTTTACCTCACCTGCAGGCACAGATAGTTGGTCAGAAAACAGTTGTATGGATTAGAAATTAAAAGCTTGTCGGGTGGTGGAGGTTAATGGGGCCCAAAGTAAAGATTATATGGATGGAGGGAATGAATATGTAGCCTGTGTATTATTTTAATGTATCTTAGAAATCCCTCATTATAGGGAATCGATGTTGCAATGAAGCTGAGCTCATAAAGATGGAGGAGAAGGAATGTTTATTGCTGTTTGTATTTGATAAGTCACCTATGAGAAATACAAATATTTGGAGGAACCAAAATTATGCACTGATTGTTAAGAGGGTATAGGCTTGTACTCTTTGCAGTTGAGTAGGGTTTCTTTTCCATGGTACCACCAAATAACTATTTAGAGCTAAAATAGTAGAATACCATTTTTAGTATATAGTGTCTTTATAAAATAAGATGCAGTTAGAAACAAGATGTAAAGGGTGCCTCAAAAGCACTTGACCCTTTTTTAGGAGTGACCCTCATTGAGAATTCCTCTAAACACTGAAACCCCTACTGAGATTAGAGTATAAACTCCAAAAATTAAAATGTTGGTCTGTAGATATTTTAATGTCAGGATGGTATGGGAGGGTGGGTGCTAATACCAGGACTGTGGTAATGTTGTTAGGTAGTTAGCTATTTTGATTCTGGTATTTCTCACTGCAACTCCTTAATTATGTTTGTGTATTTACATGAAGTGACATGTACACATTCAGTTCACAAAATATTTTTCCCCTGAGTAAAGAATTTCAGGTTCTTGTTAGGTGAGAGATTATGCATAAACATCCGTTGCAAAGCAGACTAGCTTAAACTGTATGCTGAAGTTGTTTTTAAGCACTGCCACTTAAGAACTTCTGGAAGCACATGGCATGAGCTGATATTTAATGTTTTATTCACACTTGTAGGGTGAAAGACAGAAATTCCTTAGTTTAGTTTTTTTGTATTTCTTCTCTTGTCATTATTTTATGCCTTTTTTACCCTCTTCATTATTTTAAAGACATCCTAGAGTGCTTCTGGTCCTTCAGTGAAATATTCCAGTCTTGGAAATTTGACCTTTTATGTGTACATTGTAGAAAAGGAGTAGATTCATAGCTTTTAAGGCCAGAAGGGACCATTCAATCATCAAATCTTTTACCTCCTGTATAACACAGGCAAAAGAATTTCCCCTCTATTGAGTCCAATAATTTGTCTGTAAACCATCTAATAACAGGATGTTATTTTTTTAAGAGTAGTTTAAAACTGTACAGGTCTCATTTTAATTTTTCATCAGCTGTTTCAGTTTATCATTCAAATAATATTTATAAGAGAGGATATCTGTATGAATATTGCAAGTACTTCATATAGATTTTTGGCTAAGTCTTAGTTTAGTCTATTAATCCACTGGTGAAGCGTATGTTGCTTTGCATTTCAGTGGCTACAAGTCTAAGTCTTAAAATTCTCCAAGTCAGAGACTGTGCTGTCATTAGACTAAATTGTTGCATCTCACTCACAGGCATCCACCTGCACCTACACAAATTATCTAGCTTAAATCGAAGGGTTACTTGTTAGTTGTGAACACTGCGTAGTGTCTGCCAGACTTGACTTTCACTGTCCTATACTGTATGGAAAAATGAAAGGGTACTATTAAATAGCCAGTTAACATCTATTTATATCACATATATCTCAACTTTATTCAGCTCTGATTCCTCAGCTCCTTACAAGTTGATGGGAAAAGTTACATTATGCAACAACTGAGAAGCATGCTGTGGAAAGAGGCTCAGCATAAAAGATCAGCAATGAGAACCATGTTTAAATTATACAGTTTTTTTAAAAAAGGTGTGAATGCACACCAAGTGCTCTACTGAGTTACAGTGCAAAACAACTTCTCTGAGAAGAACAGGAATAGCGGCTCTCATGGAGGTTTCAGGCTGAGTCAAACCCAACTCAAACCTTCTAACCAGTAAAAAAAATGTGAAGGAAGACTGAAATTTCCCATCCAGAGTTACTGTTGAGCGGAAGAGAGCTGTTTCATTTTCATTGAAATGAGTAACACTCAGACTCGTCTACTGGCAAATGACTGCTATAGAGCACAGAATGTGGAGATATATAGAGCCAGTAATTTTTAACACTTCACCACAGTTACAATAGTGACCAATAGCTACAATCACACTGAATAAAATGTAAGAGATGTAATAGATGTTATAGGAAAGACACAAATAAGGCTCCTCAAAGTTGATAGATAGTTAACTACTGTGGCTGTCTGAATGTGACACAAACCAGGGAAAGTAATCTCTGGACACACTTGCAGCTTTAAGTCAGGAAGCCACAATTTACTGTTTTGTCAGATATGGCTGAGACTTACTATTTGTCAAGAAATAACAGATATGTGTGTAATCTAACTGCTGGAGAACAACTGGACATGAAAATCTAGAGATGCATGTAAGGAATAAGACAATGAAAGGCTACTGAAATAAAGGGGAGGCTCTTGTGTGTTATTCGTATTTTAAATTAACAGAACAGATAAGCAAGATACTGGAAATTAGGAAGAAAAAAATCAAAAAGTCTTTAAAAAACAACTTTGGGAGAGTGTGTATGTAGGGACAGCATAAAGTATTTCTTCTAAAAATAAGTACAGAAACAAAACACAAGTCTGAGTAATAGCTATGCTATTAATATTCAGTGGATAGTAAATATTAAATGTTTATGAAAAATGAACAGGAAGTGAACGAAGAAAATACTTCTCAGCATACAAGCATTTGTGATTTATATCTGCTGCCTCTCACAAAGATACTGCCTCTACAATATATGTAAACTCCTGGCTCAGTGCCGAGAGCATCTGGGAGCCAGAGCCTATGGAGCCAGCGTTTAGGAGCCACAGCCTTATGAAGAGGCAAGTTGTAGCAGAATAAATGGTTGCTGGTGTTTTGCCTGTGTGAGAGACAACGATTCCCCAGCTAGCCTTCTCAAAAGTATTTATAGCAACAAAATGGGAACAAAAGCAGATGCCTCACAATGAACAGGTAATTGGCTGATATTTACTTTCATACGGGGCTCTGACGAGTTCCTGAAGTTTCTAAATTTAGCCACATTCTCCCAAACTACCAACATGAAAGAAAAATACTAAAAACATGACTGCAAATCACCTTGTTGCATCTGTACACTACTGCTGAAGGTAGATCACAGGATGCCTTCCATCCTTAAAATCATCTCTGTGAGCTCTTTTGTTCTTGATGTCTCTGGTACTCCAGATTTCAGTGAGAAATTTCCATGAGTTCTTAAACGTAGCTGTCCTGATTGCTTCAGTGCTGCCTTAGTGAGGTGCTACACTACATGGCCTCAAATCACAACACATATGTATCTGATCATATCCACTATCTTTTGCTGAACTAAAAGTGAAAAGCGAAATGTAGATGTGAGACTTAAACTTAGAGTATTATTATAATTGAAAGTGTCACTGCTGAGGTGCAACTGGATAGGAAGAAATACTCCATCATTCAGCTTGCCACACTCAAAATAAAGTTGCTTCAAAGTCTACGGGAGATACAGTATGAATTTGGCCTCTGAATTTTAATATTTGGTCTCTTGAACCCAAGGAAAATATAATCACATCTCCTTGCCTAAGCAGAGGTATGTAGAATAGCAATTCTTACCAGGCATTGCCAAGTAACTCAAGGTATAAAATCTGAAACCTGGATATTCATCTCCATTTATCTTAAGTTCATGTGCAGGGAGTCAGGCTTTAATATACAGAGTTCAGGGCTAAAGGGGTTATAATTCCTTTCATTCTTCTCTGTGCACTGCATATATTCAAGAGAAAAGAGACAATTAAGAAATATAATAAAGCTATATAGGACTTTGGAAGTTTTTACACTGACAGACACAAGGTCAAGAAAGAAAAGATCAGGCACTATGACAATCAGCAGAACGCAAAGGAGTAATTAACAAGGAGAATGGATCATCTGAGATGGCACCAGAAACTGCAGCTGTGATTATTCAAAAAGTGTTAGACAACCACTTTGAAGCAATGAAAACATCAGTGATGTGTTACTGGGGACAACTGCAGTAGACTGCATGGCCTCCTTCTGTCCTGAAGAATTACTGTAAAGACTTGCTGACCTGGACATGCTGGAGAGTTCGGCAGAGAAGAACATGATGAAATTCAGCAAGGGCAAGTGTAGGATCTTGCACCTGGGGAGGAACAACCCCAAGTACCAGTACAGGCTGGGGGTTGACCTGCTGGAGAGCAGCTCTGCGGAGAAGGACCTGGGAGTGCTGGTGGACAACAGGCTCACCATGAGCCAGCA
>VZSC01014168.1:450865-483364 GCA_013398225.1 Steatornis caripensis | reverse complement strand
GATCAAAAGCAGAATAATCAGGTAGAGTCCTTCTCAGATGCTTAAGCAAGGAGCTGAGTAGAGTCCTTCTCAGATGCTTAAGCAAGGAGCTAGGCAGAGTTGGAGATCAGCACTCTGCAACATCACCAGGACCCCCATAACAGCCCCATGCTGGGCTTAAATAGGCTCCTGTGCCATGGGTGTGGGTGGAAGCACCAGGTGAGGCTGCTTAGGGCCGTTAGAGCGCATTAGTGCCCTGGCCATAAAGGCAGAGGGAGTGAGCCTTGTGATTCCTCACCTTTGTTCTGAGGATGATGTGTGTGGGAGGGAGTACTGCATTAGAGTCAAACCAGGACATTGTAAAGCTAATCATATTCATATGTGAATATAACCTGCAAATTCGAAGGATTTAGTGTACTTCTTAAGACACATTTATGTGCTGATTGTCTTGCTTGGTATATGTACAATGACCGTTTGCAAACCAACACCTGAATTTTGCTAGTCTTTCCTTCAGGGAATAAGGAATTGCTGTGAACAGTGTATGTGTGCACGTTTCTAATATTTAAGGGTATAAAAAGTATGAAAGAGAGATATTCACAACTGTAGTGAATTTACTGAATGACAGCAAGAATATGTTCATTTTAAATCTAATGGAGGTTACATAAGTGCAACATTTCTTCCTGGAATTATAATCACATACATGCTGCAACCATAATTGTTCTAGTTCCTTAATTAAAGTAGATGATCATTCCTGGAAAGGTCTGAATATTAACTAGGCAACCATGGTTGGTATAGACAATATGGTGGCGCATATAATTCCCTGAGAATGGCTCTACACTCCCCTTGTCTCTGTACCATTTTGAGAGCCACATGCTGGGGTCTACTGGGGGGTGGGAGGTGTTGCATACCCCATATCTGTTCTTCAAGATGTAAAGTTAATATGCTACCCTAATCATGAAGTCTTTCTTTGTAACTGCTCCAGCAAACTGGATTTGTACCAGACAGACACAGAAATATTGCAGTAAAATAAGGCTTTGCTGAAAAATATTTGTTGAACAAAAGGTGCCTGAGGCTTTGCCTTCACAGCAAAGTTTTTGTGTGTAAAGCTAATGTAGAAATTTCTGGCACACTACCTACTTCTAGAGCTGGAATGTTCACATTGGGAGTTAATGTGGAACAACTATCATTCCGTAAAATCACATCCTACCTTACTGAACACTAACTTGCCTTTTTAGACAAGACTGGAAAGTTTGAGACTTACTCATAAAAAGGGTTTTGAAAATGCATTTCCATCTGACATTCTTGTGAAAAGTAAATATAACCTGCTATACAATTAACAGTGACTTGTTCTTGGCAATTTCTTTTAAAACAAATGAACAAGACTTTGGGTAATGGTATCTTGTCTGCAGAGATTTCTATTTTTATATTTTGCTAAGTATAGTTTGAGTCCTGACTTTGCAATTAAAAGGAAGGTGACATTTTGAGTTCAGTTTTCATGGAATCAGCAGACGTTGCAGGCAGCTGGTAAAACAACGGAGAAGTTATTTTACCTTTTCTTTCTAACTTTCTTTCTAACTGACTTTGATGCCATCTAAGCCAGAATTCTGGACCTAAGCACAACCCCAAAATCAACAGAGCTCTGTACAGTCATAAAAAGCTCACTGCAAAAACATTGCCCATTTTCTATCTCCATTATTGCTAGCAAGTAACCTCAGACCATGCTGTACAATATCCCTAAATAACCACCTGTGGGACAGCTATACTCTGTGGTGGACCACCAAGTTGTGTCCATTAGCAGATGAGTGGTAATGAGTGCTGGTTTCTTCCCTTCTTTTCATTTGAAAAAAAAACCCAAAACACAAAAAACAACCCAGAAATGCAGGGGTACAGAGCCAGGCAACAACCTGTGGGCACTCAGGGTGAGACTTAGGATCAGAGTGGAGTGCTCTTCCATTTTAATGTTGACTCAGACAGAGAATGCTGGTGGTACTAGTGTTTGTTTAATTTCTCTTCCTGCAGAACAACTGTCATTGTGAGGACAGACATCCCAAAGTCTGTGCAATTCATTCTGCAAGCTGAGGAGTGTTTTGTTGTACATTCTACTACTACTGTGATAGTACTTATGATTCATAACCCATGTGACTGGCTAGGAAAAACTCCAAGGTGTGGAACAGTGATGGTTTCTGCAATTGTGTTGGGATAAGTTGCAAATATTACTCAATTTTTTAGATTAAGAGGAATTTCTTGAAGACATGTTTCAGCTGAATTTTACTTTGAAACTGGAAAGTTCCTGCACACACCCAAAAGTGTTACTAGATCTGCTTTACCATAAATCAGTGCTCCTTTGTCCCACTAGATGTTGGTAAGGGAATCTATTTTCTGTTAAATCTGTGGAAGGAAAATACCTTATGTGTGTCTGGTAAGTGTGTGTATTGGTTTTAGTCAGGTCTTGAGGAAGCAGCATAAAAATAGTCAGAGGGATGAAACACCTCTCCTATGAACAAAGCCTGAAAGAGTTGGGCTTGTTTAGCCTGGAGAAGAGAAGGCTCCAAGGAGACCTTGTTGTGGCCTTTCGGTATTTAAAGGGAGTTTATAGGAACAATGGAGAGGCCTTTACCAAGGCTGGAAGACAGGAGATTTAGACTGGACACAAGGAAGACGGTTTTTGCAATGAGGGTGGTGGGACATTGGCGCGGGCTGCCCAGAGAAGTTGTGGCTGCCCCATTATTGGAAGTGTTCCAGGCCAGGTTGGACGAGGCTTTGAATGTGTCCCTGCCCACTGTAAGTGGTTGGACTAGAAGATCTTTAAAGGTCGCTTCCAACTCAAACCATTCTATGATTCCATGACTTTCCAAATTGTGCCTGATGAAATCCAGGTATGCAAGAGTTTTCACTGTGACTAGGGCATCTCCACTGTAACCCAAAATATCTAGATCAAATTTTGACACTGTGGAAATTAAAGAGGATTTACATCGCATTTTTTGTTCTAAAACATCTCTAGAAAAAGGAAAAAATGAAAAAACTCAAAATAGGCAACTTCTGGGTTTCATTGTTTTTGTTTTTTTTTTTTAATTGGAAGGAAGAAGATCTCTCTTATAAAGTCTAAAGGCTTAAATATTTTACAAGCATTTTCCAACTCAACAGACATACAATGCGGTCACTAATGAGTCATATATGTCTCACATAAAGCTGTATTAGGGTCAAAATTATTAATTCACAGGTTATAAGAATAAAAATAGGTAGGAAATGAAAATACCTAAATTAAATTAATACCATGTTACTTAATTGCTTTATAAATACAGTTTTATTACCTTTTTCATAGCATGTGACAGAAATATGAAATACAGGGGTTTTAACCTAAGACAATACCTTTAGAAATATCTACAGAAAACAATGTTTTGGAACTTACTTAGATTGATACCCGTACATGCAACAGGAAAGTAGAAGGCTATCAAATTAAATAAATAAGAAGATAAAAACCAAAAGATAAGCAAGACATAAGGCAATTGAGACTTTTGATTTAAATTACCTGTGTTCAGGTAAAATGAACAGTCCATTGACTTTACAAACTTTGCTTTCATCCCTTGTTCAAAGCAACAGAGAAATGCATCTGCTTACATGTACTTTACCATAAATACAATCAAAGGGTTTACTACAAATTAAGTTTGCTGTACGTAATGAGAATTTGGTTCCATGTGTTTATGTTACATTGTTACTAAGTGCACTGTAGTGAGTTTTAACAGACAAAGAAATCACATTTTTTTCTTTTTTGGTTTTGCAAATCATTATTCATCTGACAGTGATCAAAGACTGAAAATTGACCTGCTCCTGAAATACAGCATGAGTCATTGGCCCATGCGGATGTAAGTGGAGGTATCATAGCCTCTCTGTTTTCATACGGAGAAATATATTGTTTTGCTGACATTAAAAATACGAACTGTAATCAAGACAGACATAATCTTTTACAGTGTAATCAAATTCTAAAAACAAATATCAAATACTTTCTGTAGGATTTGTCAC
Organism: Steatornis caripensis; assembly: GCA_013398225.1. Lineage (NCBI taxonomy): Eukaryota > Metazoa > Chordata > Aves > Caprimulgiformes > Steatornithidae > Steatornis > Steatornis caripensis. Next base: position 479,365 of record VZSC01014168.1, on the reverse strand, counting down.
TGCATAGGAAGTTTGGATATTTGTATAATTTGCACTGAATTTAGAATATGCTCCATGAATTCTGAGTATAGATTATTATTCTCTATGAATACTGTACTTGCCAAATCATGTGCCCTTTCCTGCCAGTGCAGTGTGAAACACAGAGGCCTATTACTTCCTTCTTATTCACACAAACTCTGTTCAAATGGCATTACAGCATACACAGTGTAATTAATGCTGATCAAATTCAGTCATCAACGATAGCAAAAACCACAGTAACAGTGTAGAAAGTTATAATACATGAAACATTGCCACACTTTATACTGAAATTATTCTCTGTACAGCTTATCCCAGATCCAGCTGGTTGTAGTCCAGATCTAGCTATGGGATTTCTCCAAGTCATGGCTCAGCATTCAGGCTCAAACTCCCGGCACTGAACATCAGCTGCATGCTGGGTCACCCTCTGGCTGTGGTTTGGAATGAGCCAACTAAATTTGTAGGATGTGAAACTTGTGCTTAAAGGACAACTTCTCATAAGTAAAATCTACCAGAAGCAGAACTAACAGTGTTTTCAAATTTCTTCTTTCACTATGCAAGATAGAGCTATCCTAAGAGTTTTATACTTTCTCACCATTTAATTAGACATGTTGTGTTCCTATAAAAGCCAATCGAAATGAATACATGTTAATTCTAGAACAATTAAAATATAAAAAGCCACTTCTATAAAAATAGACCAGATCTGTAAACCTTTGCTGATTAATTAATTTTCAGTTTTAAAAAATTGAGAACCTTTTTCAATGGAAAAAAAAAATGTTCTCTCAACCTAAAAACAAAAACTCCATCCAGAATCAAGATGTTCAGCTTCACATGTCAATGAAAATTAATTACAGTCAAGCTATTTAAAATTTTCCAGAATTTGATTAGGAAATATATACTAAAAATGTTTTCATTTTGATACAGTCATTTGATGAAATACTAACATTATCATTATTTTTTTCCCAATGTAGTTTTAGCTTGAAGAAATACTATCTACTTTCTCAGACATTGACATTTTTAGATAGTTATGCACTATACTTTATATTAAAGACTGGATTCTAGAAATAAGAAGCTGACACACAGAAAAAGAAACCAGGGGTCATTTGAAAAAGGATCAATTCCCAGTAGGAGTTCTTATAAATCTCTTGTGAAATGAGATTTATATTGTCTTGCCTGATACTAATAAGAAATAATGAGTAGAATATCTGAAAGAGCTATTGTAGTCTATCTGTCAAGTGGAAAACTGTACGTCCAAAGCACTAATTAGACTGTTATCATAACTTACACATATTGTGAATCCAAACTGAAGGAATCCAGTGGGACTAGCAGACTGTTCCTGGTCTCCTGTTCACATAAATTTAACCCTAATGACTATGCTAACAGAATTCTTTTGCTGAAATACACGTCTATGCCACATATGCAATTTTAACTTCAGAAAGTACCTCCAAAAGCAAGAGTGAAATGGTGGGAGAGAAATTCTATTAATTGCAACTGGGATCAGTTAATAGACTTTATTCTTGCCAAATCAGTATGATATGCATTTACAAGAGAGAAATATTTTTCAATAATATTATGCAAATAAATTAATTGACATGAGAGTTTCTTATGCAACTTTATGTTAAATAAGATAATAGATGACTTACTTAAGAATATATATCTCTCTCTTCATATATGTTTACATATATATATATATATATGCATGTGTATATCCATGCATACAAATATACAGTTGCACTTCTAGGAGATATGTATGCGTGCATACAGACACATAGACACAGAGAGAAAGACGGAGAAAGACCAGTGATACAGTACAGGCTTCAGTGAGAGATTTTTCTTTGAAAAGTATTGGTAAGATTCCAACTGTTACTTTGAAGTAGACTTATCTAGACCTTTGCCTTATAACAAACTCCCTGAAGAAGACCACAAGACCATTAAAATCAATAAAAATTACATTTTTAAAGAAAGAAAGCTAGAATATGTGAGTTCTTTTATATAGAGGTATATTTTAGAACTCTTTTTATCCAAGGAGTACAGAAAATAAATAAGAAATATTTATACACTAACATGCCCTTTCCCCATGTGTCCTTGCGGTTGGAACACTGCTTTGATACAATGTTATAATTAACTCAATGGTCTTTGAAATGAAGAAAACTTTGTACACACACTAATACTTAGGGAGTATGTAACTTTTTTTTCATCCATACCATGGCTCATCAGTCCTTGATTTTTCATGAGCTTCATCATCTATAAGACATGTTTGACAGAATCACAGAATCACAGAACAGTAGGGGTTAGAAGGGACCTCTGGAGATCATCTAGCTAAAGCAGTTGTCCCTAGATCAGGTTGCACAGGAATGCATCCAGGCAGGTTTAGAATATCTCCAGAGAAGGAGATTCCACAACCTCTCTGGGCAGCCTCACAGTAAAGAAGTTTTTCCTCATGTTCAGGTGGAACTTCCTCTGTTCCAGTTTGTGCCCATTGCCCCTTGTCCTGTCACTGGGAACCACCAAAAAGAGTCAGGCTTCATACTCTTAACATCCGCCCTTTAGACATTGATAAACATTGATGAGATCCCCTCTCAGTTTTCTCTTCTCCAGGCTAAACAGACACGGCTCTCTCAGCCTTTCCTCTTAAGAGAGATGCTCCGGTCCCCTCATCATCTTTGTTGCCGGACTCTCTCCAGTCGTTCCCTGTCTTTCTTGAACTGGGGAGCCCAGAACTGGACACAGCACTCCAGACGAGGCCTCACCAGGGCAGAGGAGAGGGGCAGGATCACCTCCGTCAACCTACTGGCCACACTCTTCTTCATGTACCCTAGGATGCCATTGGCCTTTCTGACCGCAAGGGCACACTGCTGGCATATGGTTAACCAGTTGTCCACCAGCACTCCCAGGTTATTGTCCACAGAGCTGATCTCCAGCAGGTCAACTCCCAGCCTGTACTGGTGCATGGCATTATCCCTCCCCAAGTGCAGGACCCTACTCTTGCCCTTACTGAACTTCATCAGGTTCCTCTCTGCCAAACTCTCCAGCATGTCCAGGTCATGCTGAATGGCAGCACAGTCTTCTCGTGAGTCAGCCGCTCCTCCCAGATCTGTATCATCAGTAAACTTGCTGAGGGTACACTCTGTCCCTTCATCCAAGCTGTTCATGAATATGTTGAACAGGACTGGACCCAGCACCAACCCCTGGGGAACACCACTGATCACAGGCCTCCAACTAAACTCTGCGCCACTGATCACAACCCGTTGAGCCCCGCCACCCAGCCAGTTTTCAATCCAGCTCACTGTCCACTCATCTAAACCACACTTCTTAAGCTTACCAATGAGGATGTTGTGGGATACAGTGTCAAAAGCCTTGCTGAAGTCAAGGGAGACAACATCCACTGCTCTGCCTTCATCTACCCAGCCAATCACGCCATCATAGAAGACTATCAATCACATTGTTTAAGCAGGAATTCCCCTTGGTAAAACCATGCTGGCTACTCCTGATAGCCGCCTGCTCCTCCACATCCTTCGAGATGACATCCAGAATGATCCGCTCCATCACTTTTCCAGGTATGGAGGTGAGGCTCAATGGCCTGTAGTTTCCTGGGTCCTCCTTCTTGCCCTTTTTGAAGACTGGGGTGGCACTGGCTTTCCTCCAGTACTCAGGCACCTCTCCTGTTCTCTGTGACCTGTCAAAGATCTTACAGAGTGTTTTGGCATCTGCCAGCTCCCTCAGCACTCGTGGGTGCATCCCTTCGTGGCCCATGGAATTGTGGGTGTCCCATCTGCCTAAATGATCTCTAACTCAGTCCTCCTCGGCCAAGGGAAAGTCTTCCTTTCTCCCAACTTTCTCTCTTATCTCAAGGGACTTGGAGCCAGAGGGCTGGCCTTAGCAGTAAGACTGAAATGAAAAAGACAGTCAGTAAATCTGCCTTCTTTTTATCCTCAGACACCAGGGCACTTGTGCCATTTAGCAGTGGGCCCACATTTTCCCTGCTCCTCCTTTTGCTACTGATGCACTTTTAGAGGCCCTTCCTGTTGTCCTTGACATCCCTTGCCAGATTCAATTCCAAGTGGGCCTCGGCTCTCCTTGTTGCATCCCTGCATGCTCTTACAATGGTTCTGTATTCCTCCCAAGGGGACAGTCCTTTTTTCCACATCCTGTAGATTTCCTTCTTTCCTTTTGAGTTTTTCTAGAAAACTCTAGAAAACTCCAGAAAACTCCTTGCTCACCCATGCAGGTCTCCTGCCTCCTTTGCTTGACTTCTTACTCATAGGGATGCATTGACTTTGAGCCCAGAGGAGGTGGTGCTTGCATAGCAGCCAGCTCTCTTGGACTCCCCTACCTTCTAAAGTCTTAATCCATGGCGTTCCTCCAAGTAGGTCTTTGAAGAGGTTAAAGTTAGGTCTCCTGAAGACCAGGATTGTAATCCTACTTTTTGCCTTGCTTCTTCCACACAGGATCCTGAACTCCACCATCTCATGATCACTATAACCAAGGCTGCCCCCAGCCTTCACATCCTCAACCAGTCCTTCTTTCTTTGTCAGTACCAGGTGCAGCAGCACTCCTCTCTTCTTTGGTTCCTCCACCATCCATGCCAAAAAGTTATTGTCAATGCTCTGCAGGAACCTCCTGGACTGTGCATGCCTAGCTGTGTTATGTTTCTACCAAGTGTCAGGGTGATTGAAGTCCCCCATGAGAACCAGGCTCTGTGAGCACGAAGCAACTTTCAGCTGTCTGAGGAAGGCCTCTTCAGCTTCCTCTATCTGATCAGATTTACCCAGTCCCACAATTACAAACTTTTTCCTGTCACACCTGAAGTCTCTGATACTTTCTTTACCAGTAGGTGATTCCATCTCACCTAATTTTCTTGAAAGAGGAAAATATATGACCAAGAGCAAATATGACACAAATCTCACCCATCAAAAAGACTAAAATGCATAAAGGACTGTGATTTAGATGATAGAGTTTGGGAAGAGAAGAAAGTGCCTTAAGTTAAGAAAGTTCTGAAAAACAGCGAAGCAAGTGCTGAAAGAAATCATTGTACCCATCCAAAAGAAGATGATATTCTCTCTCACACACTACCAAATCTTCTTTCAGACAGTTTTTTTTTTTTTGAGACAGGAAAATGGAGTTTTTTCCAGGCACTGAGTTCACCTTACATTAGATAATGTAGTTAATAGACTGCAAAATAAACCTTCTGTAGACAGTTATCTGTCAGTGTTGGTTCTTCTTTATTTATCACAAGAAACTTTTAATGCTGTTGCATATACTTCCAGAGTTTACCTCAGCAGAAAACAGACCACAGATTGGTCTAGGAGTCATGGACATTATGGATTTTAACACTGCAGTATTTTTTAATCAATCAGAAGCACCAGACTGCAGGATTTTCACCGCGTTGCACTGACCCATTTGTAAGGAAACAATAAATCTTGAACTTAATTTCATCAGGGTTGGCTTATTATATTTTTTAAAACCCCACCCTTTTACTGAAGCACAAAGGCTATATGTGTACTACCAGCAAAATCTTACAGAAGTTAACCGCTGATGACCTGCTTCTCCCAGACTCAAACAATTGGTAGTGTGTTGAAAGAAGAAAAACTGTAATTGATTGTGCTGGTGTTCTGACTGAGCATTAATGATCCCAGTTTCTCTTTCCAGTGTCAAACTATGTTCTGATACTTTATGAAGAAAACATACAAACCAAAAACCTTTATTCCTCACAAATGAAAATAGAAGCACAAGGCATGGAGGAGTATCGGTTTTAGAATTGCAGTGATAATAATAAAACTGAGCAGCTGCTGCAGATGTATTGCTAGATTTTTTCTCTTGTCCTCAAGATGCATTATTAGGTACAATCATAATCTCATCAACCAAAGAATTGGTGTGTGGAATAACACCATAGTAAGAATAATGAATAGTGATGGAGAGCTGGCTAGCCTCCAAAAATTTCAGCTGTACTATCACTGAATAAATATGCCAAATGTTAGTTGCTTATCTGAATATCCCAGATTCTTGAGTCTACAGTTTACATCTGGAAATACAGTTCATTCAATACATTTGATATCTTTTTTTTCCCCTGTCAGGCCAGCTATACCTTAGGGCTAGGCTTTCTTGAGTTACTCTTGTTATCATGACTGCCACTGAAAGAATATAGAAGTGGTATTGATTCTGTCTTTAGTTTAGACATGATAGTAAGGCTCAGGAATTGTAGATTCGGTGTTTGGCACAGAAAGTCAACCTAGGTCTCAAGTCATAGACACGTGGAAGTCATTTTATCATAGTGAGTTATGCAATATAGCTGATCTGCAATAATGTTTATCTTCAATCCCTTAACCTGTGACAAGTGTGAAGTGATTTACATTTCTTTGGTCCTCAACAAAATATGTGATGAAAGAGGATAAGGATTATTTTAATTACTTCACATTTGTTACAAACCAAGAGAACACAAAAGGACAGTACAACACATTGGTTGCTATTCAGTAACTTGTTATCTCCGTGGGAACTTGTCCATGTGTCTAACCCGTAACTCCCTACCTCTTGAAATGAGATAATAGTGCTTCTTCCTCTTCCTTTTTCATCTTAGATGATCAGGCCTAATGAGGTCTCATAATAAGTGACTTTTTTTAAAAAATTATTTCTCCTCTATGAACAAAGGAAATTCAATAAATAATACATACTTTTTTGACTCACTCACACAGATAAAGATACAGGACTGTTGCCAGCTAAAGATGTTTCAATTTGCAAATATTATCATGTGATAAATCACACACTGAACATGGGATACACTTATCTGTGGCACCCGAATCTCACAACTTGACCACTGAATATCATCAAATTTTATTTAAACCACTGACTTCTTCAAGGTGACTCTGAAGAGAAATTAAAGCACAGAAAAGGAAAATTTCTTCCCTGAAGTCATATAGCAACTCAAGGGTAGAGTAAGAACTAGGTAAAATTTTCACCCTAATTCTCTGCGTAACAGATATGTTGCTCTGTAACAAGCTAGGTATATGCAAACATAGAGCTACAACAATTTTTGTGAAAGGAATCTATTTGTTCTCCAAACACTTTTAAAAACATAAAAACTTTGCAATTTACAATAACAAATTAAAGTTTCATAACTTGCTTATTGACTTACAAAGTATTTCAAGAGCACATTGGAAGGATAAGTGTATTTTCCTTGCATAAAATAGTCTCTTTATGATATTTTCATAAACCCTGGTTAGTAATAAACTATTTAGAATGGAACAAGTTTTTTGTATTGAAGTCAAAGGAAAATGGCAACAGGACAAAAGACAGCTTATGAGCAGAGCCTTCCTGCAGTGGCCTTTTATGCCAGTTCAAAATGGCAAAAGCAGTGAAACCAGACAGGAAGCTTGCCACATACCATGTGCTAGTCTTGGAAAAATACATTCCTGGCCTTGGCATCAAAATCTCATAGCAGTAAATCTCAACTTGTGTGTGGCCAGAGAGTCCTGGCTGCAAGATTAACGTGTTTTAGGAAGTCAGATGAAAAGGAAATATGGATGCTGAAAACCTTCAGAGCAATTTCAGCGCTGAAGAAAGCAGAGATGGGCTGGATGACTTGAGAACAGATTTGTTTAACAAGCAGTTCACACACTTTCACATTCAGGGGTGGTATATCCCTTCTTGTTATTAAAAGCATCCAGTAATTTCCATTATGAAACTTTGCATTAAATTGTTTGCAGTTTTGACAAAGCTAGTATTTTAGGGTGAACTTTCACAAGTCTACCATAGGTTGTATCTTTTCTCTAAAGGTTTCAGTCACACTAAAATGTCCAAACTAATGAAACAAAAAGAAAACCTGCAATAGCTGAGAATAAGTCTGAGAATAACACCATGCAAATATGTTAAATTCTTATCATCCCTTTTTTTGGGAAGGTCTTGCCTTAAGCATTCAAAATGTTCAAAGTTCTCACTGAGCTTTCATCTTCATTAGCCAGGGTCCCCCAGCAGAGAGAGGTGAGGGAGAAGGTACGACAAGACTAAAATTGTGGATTCATTTCATTCATTTTAGGCTTTTGTTTCAGAAGCAGGGTCGATCAGCCTTGGAACAGCTCTGATTGATAGACCCCGATGAAACGGCTAGCCTTCGAAAAGATATGTCTCGTGTTACACTACTTTACAGATACACAGCTCAAACACAGTAAATCATTTCACAAATAAGAGGTGAAGTACTTTAACTTGAATATTTTTAACACTCTTAACTTCATATTCACCATGAGCATACAGCACATGAAGGGTCAGTAACTCCAGTTTGTGATAGACAGTAATTCAGTAAACTTTAACATTTGACTGAGATTAGATCTTACTCAGTCTTCTACATAGACACAGCTAGAGTACTAAAGGCTTATAAATATTCTAAAACCAGAAATTACTTACTTTTGAATTTTTTTCTTGAGTTAAATTTCTCTCTCAATCAAAATACTTACCTGTAATAGTAATTCTCATATCTGTGTTTTCCCAAGTTTGTTCTTTGCTGTCTCCTTTTCATGAGGAGATGTTGGCTTCCAAATAACAACACATAGCTTGTTAATACTTTTATTTAAATGTGTATTTGTGATGCATAATTTCCCAGATAAGAATTCTTCATTGCTGAGAACAGGAGAAAATGCATTGAAATATTAAAAACATTTCCCCTCCGAAACTCTGTTCTTTTCTACAGAGAAAATAGAAAACAAAACTTTCTAACTAATCTCACTATAGTGTGGATCCTAACCCTCTTTTCTTTCAAATCCTGCATAATTTGGGCTGTTGATTCAATTTTCACAACTTTTGCCAGAACTCTTTGACTAACAGTATTTTAGATTTATTCTATGTTTCTACATACCTCTCTGCAGCTCTCTAAGTAGGCCTGGGGAAGCCTGATTCTTTCAACAGTTTAGCCAACAAAGGTAACTAGGAATGCTGTTCTTGCCAGCTCTCCAGGTGAAATATTAAGGAAAATAAGCAAGAACAGACACTAAATATTTTCTCCAGCTGAAAAAAAATTCCACAAAAGGCACTTGCACAATAATTAATCTTTTCCCAAATTTTAGATCTTTACATTCAGAATTTTTACAGAATCATAGAATACCAGGTTGGAAGGGACCTCCAGGACCATCTGGTCCAACATTTCTTGACAAAAGCACGGTCTAGACAAGATGACCCTGGACCCTGTCCAGTTGAATCTCAAAAGTGTCCAATGGTGGGGAATCCACTTGGAATCCACCATTCCAGGCACAGGAACTAGATGGTACCTTGTAGCTAATAAGTCACATAGGTCAATAAGTCACTGTCAAATAAGAGTTAATATCCTTTTCTACTCAGAACACTGGTTGCTGAGATAGCAACTGTGGCAAAATCCTGTTCTATGGATGAACTTTGCTTATTATAATCTCATTATAATACCAAAACACACCTCCATCCCAAAAGTTACTCACCTCCTTCTGCCCTTGAGCATGGTCTCTGAATTTTTCTTAATCTATACATTTAAAATTGAAGTGAGAGAATTTTACACCAATCAATAACAAAGGTATGTATGACTAGTCTTTCAAGCTCCACCTAAATGTAAGAAAATAGTATAAAATGCCTTGATAAAAGGGAAAACCAGGGAAGGTACCATCTCTAAGAAGTCAGGGAGACATCACTGCAGACTTCTAGGATCAGTCAATGGGCTCAACCTCTCTTCCCCACCCACAGGGACACCTTTGGGTGAGATTCGTACACTTGGTTATACCACATGCTTCCCTGGGAAACTTAGAAATCAAGCTTGTATTTGTAATCTTATTAGTAGCACTACATAGTCATCTTGCAAGAAAAAAATGTACATTGATACCTAAGCATGTTTTGTGGACAGTGTATTTATCACTGGCAATCTAAAATAATTTGTATCTGTTACTTAAATAAATTACCTTAACTGTGTAACTGGTCGTGAGGATTTTCGTTCTGTGGATGCACCCAGACTTACAGTATCCATACTGTTTGTGAATCTGGAACCATGTTAGCTCATTGACTGTGTCCAGACCCTGCACTATTTGTGAATCCGGACCTGTGTTAGTTTAACCTATTAGCTGTTGAATGCAGCCAGACTTATAGTGACAACTTTGGCCTACCTCAGACAAAATTTAAGCTGTCAACTTAGGCATCATTCAGAAGCTAAGCTCAGCTACCCCAGCCCCTCTGATATCTGAGGACAAGCTGGAACGCAAGGGGGTTTAGTTTCTGCCAAATTAACCTTCTTAAATGCAACATAGGCTTCCCAGTCATTTGATCATCTTTGCGGCCCTTCTCTGGACCATCTCCAGCCTGTCCACATCTTTTTTGCATAGCAGGGACCAAAACCGAACACAGTGTTCCAGGTGTGGCCAGAGAAGCACTGAGTATATTGGGATAATGACTTCTTTATGAAGGTGATGCCATTGTTGAAGCAACAGAGCATCCTGTTGGCTTTCTTTGCTGGAGTAGCACACTCTTCACTCATATGTCCACCAAGACCCCCAGGTCCCAGGTAGAGCCCAGCCTGTGGATTATGTCTTCCCAGGTGCAAGACCTTACACTTGCCCTTGTTGTTTTTCATGAGTTTGTTAGCCCACTCTTCCAGCCTATCCAGGTCTTCCTGCAGGGTGGCTCTGCCTTCTGAAGTGTCCATTTCCCACCTCTGTTTGGTATCATCACTAGACTTCATCAGGATATGCTTGATCCCATCACCCACATCAATTATGGAGATATTGAACAGCATTAGGACCAATATCAGTCCCTGGGAGACTCCATTTGTGACAGGCTGTCAGTGTGAAAAGGAGCTATGTAACACCACCCTCAGGGTGAGGCCTGTCAGCTACTTCCCACCCATCACACAGACCACTTGTCTAGACCATAATACATCCGTTTCTCTAGGAGGAGACTGTGGGGAACTGTATCAAAAGCCTTGAAGAAATCCAGGTACACAATGTCAGCTGCTCACCTCTCATCAACTGAGCAGGTTACTTTGTCATAGAAGGCAATCAGGTTTGTCAAGCACGACATGCTTCGTTTGACTTGTGATATCCCCCAGCAGGATTCGCTCCATACCTTTCCCATGGATTGAAGTAAGACTGATGGGCCTATAATTTCCTGGATCCTCTTTTAAGCTATTCTTGCAGATGGGGGTGACATTAGCCTTCTTCCAGTCTTCTGGGGCATCCCCTGATCTTCACAACTTCTCAAAGATTATGGCGAGTGGCCTCACAATGATGTCAGCCAGCTCTCTTAATGCCCTCAGGTGTATGACTTCTGGGTCCATTTGTACAGATTTGTAGGGGTCAAGCTCCTGTAATAGTTTGCATAGCGAACCCTTCCTTCACTGATGGCAGGTCTGTGTTTGCATAGAGCTCGATTTTAGTTCCCAAGGCCTGGGCCCCAACAGTGCTGGCAAAGACAGAGGTGAAGAAAGTGTTGAGAACCTCTGCCTTTTCAGTGTTGTTGGTGACTAATTCACCACCCTGTTTAACAGTGGGCTGATATCTTCCTTCTGTGTCTGCTTGCTGTTTACGTACCTGAAGAGCCCTTTCTTGTAGTTTTTGACATCTCTGGCCAATTTCAATTCAAGCTGGGCTTTTGCTTTTCTAATTGCATGTCGGTATGCCCTGGCAATGTTGTAGTTCTCAACGGGTGTTTGTCTTCTTTTGCATCTCTTGTACGCTCTCCTTTTGGTTATGAGCAGACTCAGAAGCTCTAAGTTAAGCCAAGGAGGTCTCTTGCGCTGCCTACTTCCCTTACCTTTAAAGGGGATGAACTGGTTTTGTGCTGATTTGAAAAACTCCCAGCACTCTCTAGCTCCTTTATCCTCCATGGAATCTTCCCATGGAATCCCTCCCAACTGAGCTCTGAGCAAGCTGAAGTTTGCTTTTCTAAAATCCAAAACTTTTGTTTTTGTACTAACCTTCAGCGTGCTCAGCAGGATCCCAAACTCCACAACACCTTGATCACTGCAGACAAGGCTATCGCTGACTGAGATATTGCAAAGCAGGTTTTATTTGTGAATAGCAAATTTTGACAATAGTCAGTGTCAATTGGAGGCAAGGGCATTTCTGCACCGCTCAGATAAAAACTAATCTTGGACTTCTCAAAAGTGAGAATTATTTTAAGCTCAGAAGCATCTTGGTTCATTCCAAATCTGTCCATGTACTGTTGTATATTGGAAAATCATGTGGATTCAAATTTTATCTGCTTTATCAGTCTTCTTTCCAAGGTTAGTTCTTGCTTAACTATTAACTTGTTCTTTGATACTGTGTCTAGGCATAGTTTAATGTCTGCATTTAATTAATTTTCTTTTCTACATTGACTTGTTCTTCTAAATTATTTGTAGCTTTCCAGGCCCTTTTCATTGGCAGTTACTTTACTGTCTTTCTTTTTTTTTACACATTTCTTTGCTTCAGGAGTCCCTTCATTTCTCATAACATCAGAAAAATTATTAATTCCTCTTTTCCTCTGAGAAGAGCCCTGTTCTCTCTTTAGTCTTAATTATCCACTCTTTCTCAGAAATTATTTACTGATGTGCTTCAGTTCGTATTTTAGGCCAACACTTTATAGGTATTATTTTTTTTTTAGCTTCTTCTTTGTCTCTGTTGCAGGTCTTTATTAGGGCATACCGCAGCCATTATATCACTACAGAATCCCCTTGAGCAGGGAAATTCTCATTTTAGTAGGCCTTATCAGATTTTGTCACTTTGGCCTGTTAATTGCAAGAAAAAAGAGACACGGTCACAAATGAGAACCGCTGTGTCCTCTTCTTAAGTACTTTTAAGGACAAAGAGAATTTATGTAATGAAATTCCTACATACTACCCAGAAAGCATCTGGCTTCTGCAACTTTTTCCATTTCTCAAACTTATAAGGTGCTACTTGGTTTATAATTCATGTTCTGGCACAAGGTGCGCTGAAAGCATATGCATTTTAAATGAAACACATGTGTGTTACATAGTGATACATAGGCAGAATGCTACACAGTGAAAAATAATTTTCCAAAGCACAAATTCTTCATAAAATATTTAAAACAGCATGTAGTGATGCATATTTCTAGATATTATTGTATAATTAAAATGTAAAAATTACCTACATTAGAATGTTTGCTGCTTAATAATTCTGTAGTGGGTTCTGAAATACAAAGAGAAAGATAATGAGCCAACATTAGTGGACTGCAGTGTGGCCTGATGACCCTGCCATTGTACCTACACCATAGGTCAGTGAATTTATGTTCAGGCTTGAGGGAGAGTCCCATGTTACCTACCTAATTTTTTTTTTCCTATCCAGATTGTATTTAGACCAATATGGTCTCAGGAAACATCACCATTACAAGAAAATGTAATTTTAATATTAAAAAATGCATAAAAATAAAAAAATTAGAGGCTATCTTATCCTCTAAAGATATCTTTCATTCTGACATGAAGTAAAATCAAGCCCTTACCCGTATATTTTAGCCATACTGGCTTCGTAGGATTTTGTAAAACTTAATCGTATGGGATGAAANAAAAAAAAAAAGTCTGCATAAACTAAGAATGTAAAAAGTTAACTCTGTGTTCAGTTTCTGATACTAACCTTCTGAACTATGGTCAATATAAAATAAATGTCCCCTTGCCTCTCTTGATGGATATGAATCTCCTAACAAAGGTATTTAAGATGACTGTCACAAAATGATATACTTATCATCCCAAAGGTCAGAAACAGATGCCATCATGAAACAGTGATACAGCAGAAAATCAGCAGGACATGAAACCTTCAGTGTACACAAGGTTCAAAATAGTCTTAAAAGTTGAAGAAATTTCCTGAGTAACAGACTATCAGGAGCATATTAAGTTTGTTCACTTTTTATTCTGGCATCCTAACAGACTATTAACTAATATTCTTGGTCACAGTCATTAATTTTATATCATTAAAAACTGTCAGTCAAATTAATGTAAAAGATCTCACAGTGGCAGATGATTAATATGTTGGCAAAACTTCCGTTACTCAAGCATAAAAGTAAGGACTTTCTCCTTAGAATGTTAGGGTTTATCAAAGCTTAAAACAAAAATTATGGAGCAAATCCTACAGAACATAAGTCACTATCTTTCTCATTATCTCTTATGTCAAGTCCAAAGAAATTAAATTCTTTTTATCTGTAACATAAAGGTATTACAGCATGACTATATCTAAATAAGATTAAATAAACCCTACTATTCATCCATGGAATACAGGAATGGAAAGAATAGAATAGACAAGAACAATGGATATAAAGGCTGTAGTCACATGGGCTTGGAACAGCTCATACTCCCCTACAAAGCAAATCTTTGAAATCCCTTTGATGAAATGTGCATTTATATTCTGCTGTTAACCATGAAGGGTAATTATTACTTTGTAAACTCAATTAACTATGATATGAGGAAAAAATGCTTGTAAAATGCATGTTAAATTATATGATTAAAAGCTAATGACCATAAAAACAGAAGCCCAGCAACATGCAGAGGAACAATGTCAGGCTGAGAAACTCCATTAAATTAGTGTGAATGGGGAATCCAGAACCACTTCCTTGAGGCTGTCCAAGGAGAATGGTGAGACCTTTACCCCTGGTGAGAAGCCAGGCAAGGGTCGAGGATACTCATTCATGCTCTGCCTTACTGAACCTTGGAACATGAAGTCACAGCAGCCTTGTGTTCATTGAACTAGTGAATTCAGCACACTTCAACATTTTAAAATGAAGTATTCCTAAATCCTTACAGCTTGAAATGATGACCCACTAGCACATTATGTTTCTAGCAGACACTCTTATTCAGAATCATGTACCCCATTTTGTTTTAAAAAGCCCCCCTCTCTGCCTCCACCCACATAATATAATTAGAGGAATCCCTTAGAAATCCTCTCAGCAATGATACTACCCATCTTCTATCAGAACAAGAAAAAATTATGTTGTACAACTGTCCTAAAGGATGTAAAGCTGGTGTGTTGCAATATTAGAATAGAAATTATGGAGAGGAAACAGGACTTAGTGATTCTACCATAAGAAAGCCAAAGGTGTGTTGTGTTGCCAGTGACCTACAAAGACTGTTGAAAGGAGAAAGGGTACCTCAAAATGTAACATGGGAGAGAAGAAAAAGCACCTTAACTTTTCCTTTACTTTTCTCCTGTTATGGTGTTGCGATAGTGTGTTGACTGTTGCTCATTCCTACGAAACTGATCTACACGATCTGATGTTTTAGTTTGCTTATGTCCTGGAGCATACTCCTTGGGCTTCCTCAGAACGCATTCCTACATAAATATTGAATAACTCTGATTTCTTATTTTTATCAAATTCCTGAGACTTTAAAGTTTCACCTGAAGATGATGACACGTCTGGAATCTCCTTCTCTGGTGATACTCAAAACTTGTCTGGATAGGTTCCTGTGCAACCTGCTCTAGGTACAACTCCTTTAGCAGGGGGGCTGGACTAGATGATCTCCAGAGGTCACTTCCAACCCCTACTGTTCTGTTCTTCTGTGACATACTGTCTTATGACACTTTCAGCAGAAAACTGTGAAAATCTCTAACCATAGACATTAGGCAGCTCCACACAGTTTCTTACCAAATTACGATTGATACAGTGCCAGATGGATGCAAACTATGACCTCATTTGTTAAGTTTCTGTTGAACTGTATTCAACTCCACATACAAGCAAAGCAACTATCCACTTATCCACAAAGTTTCCCTGAAAATTTTGGTGGTTGACAGCAGGTCACTCAACAGCTAGGGAGTGCCAGCAGATGATAACCCATACCTCACCACATAGCATGGAGAAGGATGAGTCCATCATCTTTTTCTGTCCACAGATTTGCAAAGACAGAGTATTCTTCAGATCCTTAGAATATGTAAAATCTGTGACTTTGTTGTAGAGCTTCCTGATATGCTTAAATATTGCAGTCCAAAATCTCCTTTCGTATACAACCAACTAACAAAATATTATCACTGATTAAAAGAGTCAACCATACATGTCATCCATACATGTCATCCATATGCCCACATCTGTTTATGTCTGAGAACAGGGAGTTACATGGGATGATTATCTGATTTAATATATTCTTTCAGCCAAATTGAAGTTTATGGTGCTGAAGCTAATTGATGCAGGAGTGATCCCCAAATCTAAGGCTCTGGAAAGAGAAATGTGTAAATATAGATTCTAGCATGAATTTGAAATATCTTCTTGAACATTTTCAGATTCAATATCTTGAAAGTTACTGGAAAATAAATTCCAAAAATCCAACAGTCTAACATTATGATTGAAAATATTGAGTTGAAATTCCAGGAAAATCTTTTTTAGATACAGCTTTCACTTTGTATGAGCATAGAAATTTAATAACATATCCAATAAAGTACTAAATATGTGTTTGAGGCCAAGCTATATTTGTGGTGGGAACAATCATTATGAACTTCCTATATTTAGTGAAAGAAAAAACTATATGGGAATATATCATCTACATTTTTAAAGTTTCAAGTTTGAGGTCATAAAAAAATTGAAAGCAAAAAGCACTACTGATGATCCATTTCTTAATTAAAGACATACAATCTTAAAGAGCTCTCCAGAAGGTCTTTGAAGATAACTTTTTAAAGTAATGATACATCCTTGACCAACAAGAACATATGTATTTAATGAGAGACATTTGAGTTTAAGTAGTTTAAAAATATATATTAACATCAAAAAGGAGTTGTAGAAAATAGGAGAAAAATAATCTCTAATTTAGTCCAACAGCAAAAATATGAGCCAAAGCATATTTACCTACCACCAATATTTGAGATATTTGGAACAAGTTAATGAATTATAACAAAATCCAGGTCTTTTTTTATCTTCTGAGTTTCAGAGCTGGAGCATCTTTTCACTTTGGATCTAAGTTATGGTAGTTGTCAAAAAGAAGATACACTCAACAAGCAGTGGAAAAACGTCAAAAAGGGAAAAACTACCAAAGCAAACAATAATGTACACAAAAACATACTACAGTAATTCTGCATTGGCAAAGACTTATGTATAGTCTGTGTATAAAGACTTTTTGACTGACAGAAAGCAGAAACTAATGGAGGAACAGATTCACAATAAAATATATAACAAAAATTTCATGTTTAAGGTGTCAATCAATAGTGAAGCTTTATTTTCCTTCATAATCTGTTTAACTTTATGTGGTACTCTTTACATTAACCTCTCTGTTCTCACTATGTTCAATAACAACACCTCAAATATTGTTATTAAATACAGTACTATATCAAAATATTTATAGCAGTAAATATGGCAAGTCAAAAAACTTTATTAAAACTTCTCAGAGATTAACAGTTCAAGTTGTAAACCTGGAAAATAGCATAAGTGAAAGCATAAAAGTGATGACAGCCACAATTTCTGGCTCTTCTGAAAATAAAGCACTAGGAGTGAGGTAGTTTAGTCTGGTGACTATGTGAGTTAAGAAAAACCTCACTGTGTAAAACTTGGCCCCGAGATGTTTCAATCCCTTAGATTGTCCAGAAAACAAAAAAAGAAAGCAGAGAATATTGATATCTTGTGACACTCAGTTTTTCTAGTTCTCAAAATAAGTTCTTCAGCTCAGATCCTGAGGATAAAGCAAAATCCAGAAGACATCTGGGGCAAATCTCATTGATTGTAAGGACAAATTATTGCCAGCTTACAAAAAAAAAAATATACCAAGGTCCTGCAATTTTTGGGTATAAATGTTTTCTGCTTCTTTTAAAGCTTCTTATGGAAAGAATCTTCCAAATATATAATGCTCAGGTTAAAAAAAAAATAATTTTATCACTGTTTTATGCCTTCGTCTATTTCCGTTTAATGAAATTATGACATCTACATTCATTTCTCCTCTCATTCTTGAAATCTAGAAAAGTGAACAGTAAAATTTGTCTACTTGTCTTGTCTGTAACTGCAAAACCCAGTAAATATAACCTGAGAGATACATGTCCAAAATTATTCCTGGAGACACCATTCTGATAGACTTCTGTGAATAAAATATCTTGTAAGACTATTACGATGGGACACTCATTATGATGCACAGTCCATGTATATTGACAGGTAATGAAAACATCTATTTTCACAGCCAAACACTTCACAGAAAATCAAATCTGAATGAGACTGCAGTAGTATGCTTCTTGTGTTTCCAATCATTCTTTGAAGCTATACTGCTAAATATAACATGACTGAGAGGATCCAGGTGAGAGAAAACTGACTCACATATACCTGCTAGTGCTAGAAATTTGTACAGCATGTGGTTCAACTGCCATAACACATGCTTAAAATAACAGCTTTGCACCTCTGTAAGACAAAGAAGGTAAAAACCAAAAGTGGATTACCAGAAGTATGTACCAACATGTCAGAATATCTCAACTTTTGCTAAATGAGTGAAATATTTATCAAATATAAAAATAAGTTGAAGGTCCAGCTGTAAATGTACTCATTGAAAATTTTGGCAATGATTTGAAAGAGTCCAGGATTTAGACCTAGTAATTTTATGAACAGCAATGTGAAAAGATTGGAAAGTTAAATAAAATTACTCATTTAGGAAACCTTTAGAGGTCTGAAGTACTCAGTAGATTTTGGATATATATTAACAAAAGAAAATTGAGACCATTATAATAATAAGGGAGCAGAAACCATTCTTCTTTAAAATAAGGGGGAGATTCGAGGCCTGGAGAAATGGGATTACCCTATGTGTTATGCTTCCATATTCATCTGTGATAGTCTGGGCAGGACCTGTACCCTGGCATGCTGGCAGACACATGCATGTATCTGTCTTGCTGGTTGATGAAATAACACAAAGTTGTTGTGCCTGGATTCACAGTAATGGAGGAACATGTGAAAGAATGTTGTGGGGTTTTTTAAACAAAGGACTTATAGAATTTCAAGTTTGAAACAAGAATAAAGAAAACAAATATGAAAGTTTACCATGTGTTTTAATTATTGTATAGAGTGAAAAAAATTATGAATTTTATTATTTGAAGAAACAGACAGCATTCAAATTTCCTACACTGGGGGTAAAAGTAACACTAGCTTTCAAACACTGTTTGCTTTTTTATTACTCCTTACATATTTTTAGAGTAATGACTATTATTGGAGGGAATTGACATGATCTTTCCATATTTGAAAAGGGAAGCTCTCCCACTGACTTCAACACAGGCTATTTGTAGAGAAAGGATGCTGGTTTGGGTCCACAGCAGGTTGGTTTTATTTAAGCTATGATTTTTCTTACTGCAGCTCATGTGTGTCATCTTCTAGGGATTAGTTTGTTCCCTAATCCTTTTCGATACTATATACTTAGGGTATGTCTGTTCTGTGGCTTGAATGTGTACTGAAACATATATAAAACTACCTTTAATTGATTTTATCATACACCTAGTACATGAAATACTGTGTTCCTAGACCTGCAGTATTTGTTCAGCCACACAATATTTTTGCCATTTCGTGCTGCTTACAAGTTCATGGCTATTAGTATATGGGGCAGCTGGTTTATACCAGTCCAAATATGTCGACATGTCCTGAAATGATGCCTTTGACTGCAAGGTAGACAGGTCAAAAGGAAAGTCCTGAGAGTTGCCTCAACTTGGTGCTTATATTGCTAGAGATCACTCAGATGCACCACCGAGGGGTGGAAGGAAGACCTTGGCTGAAGCAGAAAGTGTTAGTTGTCTCCCCATCTGTGGGCACTTTTGCCAGGTGGTGCAGATGGTGAAAAGTCTGTGTTGGACAGTTGTTTACCACCGTTATAGAAAAGGTACAGGTGTCTCATGCTGTATGTCTTAACTGAAAGATTGCGATATATCACATCATGCTACCTGATAATCCATTTCCAGTTTAACAAAACACAATGGCAAGCTGGCTTACTTTGAAACATCTGCTTAACGTTGTTATGCTTAAAGCTAGGGCTTTGATTAAAGGGCTTTGATGACTCAAAGCCTAACTAAAGAATAATGACAAAGTGTTAAAGTCAAAACAACCTCGTTAATCTTTTTTTTCCTAATTTATTGGCAGATACAAGCTTTTCAAGATTTCACGATACAAAGTTATACAGTAGAAAGTCAAAGGTGTATTTTCCAGATCATGCATCATCCTTACATTGATTTTCATTAGCTTCTTAATGTTGAATCAGCCATTACCTACTATGTCAACATGCATTAAGAACTACCATTAAATGGCTTTTTATTTATTTAACTTCAACTCGAGAGGTGGAGAGGTCTGCTTTATTGAAGTCTTTCTTACCAAGAATGTTAAAGAAATTTTAAAATGTTACCTCCCACAGACAAAAATACCTGTCCAGGGCTGATACAGAGCTTAACCTTTTTTTTTGCTTTGGTGTGTTTACACAAGGTATATTTAGTCAGTGTTGATCTGCATACTGAAACTATATTTTCCCCTTTGTTTCACAATCCTGACGATAACACCTGAGATTATTTTCTTTTTTTTTTTATTAAATGTGGTCAAAAAATGTGAAAGAGCTAAAGAAAATAGACCAGGTGGATACTAAGGGAAACAGATTAGAACATGTAAAGTCTTACAGAACAAAAGAACAGTCACTATGTCCTATTTATATCATCCTCTCACCCTCAGTTAGCTGTGAATGATTTCACTTGGAATATCTTCCTGAAGAACACTTGTGAGAAAATAGGATGATAAGCATTGTAGCTTTGCTTCCTTTTAGTCAAATAAATAGCTGTAGGCTTAACTGACAAAAGATATACTAAACACAAACAGCTCCCATTTGGGAATTTTTTTTTTTAACTTTCCACTTTCATAGTTCCTTTTTATTGTTTGGGAATGATTTTTTGAGGGAGGAGGGCAGAAGAATCTTATGGGTGAGTGGATTAATTTATTATTTACCTGGTTTCCCTGCTTTTTTCAAGGTATTAAGGGGTAGCTCAACCTTTTAAAGCCACACACAAAAGACAGTCAAACAGATGAGCTCAGTGGTCTGGATTCTTAGAATTGTTTAAATCCTTCATCTTAAGTTTCAAAGATTTCAGATTCCCAGTCTGTAACAAGTGAAATCTTCTTGATGTAATGATAAAAATAAATCTATCTTTTTTTAACTCATGCAAGCTTGGCAAAAGAAACAGAAGAGTGAGATGAATTCAGTCCTGCCTTTCACATCGTCAAGAAAATCACTCTCTTTTGTTTAGTGCATAGTTTTAATAAAGAATAGTGGTGCATTGGTATGTTTGGTACAATGGGATAAAAACCTTCATTATATATCGAGGTCAAGTGATTACAAGAGAAGTTCTTTTGCTCCAAAATATAATTGAAAACATTGAAGTCATTAAGCAGTAGTAAACTCATGATGTGATTTGGGATCTTTCAGTTATTATAAGTATACTTACATTATTTACTGAAGTATAAAGTATTACTGAAGAAATAAGTATTACTTATTTCCACACATAATTTACTGAAGTAACTTTTGAGGATTTCAGCACAGGAATATAATGCTATTACTTAACAGTTGCAGAAAGATATCAAATTAATGAATTGAAAAATTTTGTACAGTACTTGGATTTATAATGGGCTGTTCAGTCCAAACAATCATCCAAAGAGGAGTAGCAGTGAAGGAAAAATAAATTAAAAATAGTTTAATTCTATTTTAAAGATTTTAAAGATTCACTTAGGTATTCTTGCCCAGGACAGTAAAATGGTGAAATATAGGCTTCTTTTAAGGCATGGGAGAACTCCCTTAGAAGCCAGAGGGACAGCACTGCTTGCTTTCAGTTACAGAGGTATTTAAGTGCTTTGCTGTAGTGCCTGCTATAGTATTGGATAGGGCTTGTATTCCTGAGTTCCTCCACCACAGAATCACAGAATCAGGTAATCATATAACAGTAGGGGTTAGAAGGGCTCTCTGGAGATCTCCCAGTCCAACCCCCCTGCTAAACCAGGTACCTCCAGAGCACAGTACACAGGAAGGCGTCCAGGTGTGTTTTGAATCTCTCCAGAGAAGGAGACTCCACAACCTCTCTGGACAGCCTGTTCCAGGGCTCTGTCATCCTCACAGTAAAGAAGTTCTTCCTTGTGTTCAGGTGGAATTTCCCATGCTCCAGTTTGTGCCCAGTGCTCCTTGTCCTGTCACTGGGCACCACCGAAAAGAGCCTGGCCCCATCCTCTTGACACCCACCTTTTAGACATTCACGAGCATCGATTAGATCCCCTCTCGGTCTTCTTTTCTCCAGGCTAAACAGACTCAGGTCTTTCAGCCTTTCCTCATAAGAGAGATGCTCTGGTCCCCTCATCATCATTGTAGCACTCTGCTGGACTCTCTCCAGTCATTCCCTGTCTCTCTTGAACTGGGTAGCCCAGAACTGGACACAGTACTCCAGATGTGGCCTCTCACCATGGCAGAGGATAGGGGGAGCATCACCTCTGTCAACCTCCTGGCCACACTCTTCTTGATGCACCCCAGGTNGAAGGGCTCTCTGGAGATCTCCCAGTCCAACCCCCCTGCTAAACCAGGTACCTCCAGAGCACAGTACACAGGAAGGCGTCCAGGTGTGTTTTGAATCTCTCCAGAGAAGGAGACTCCACAACCTCTCTGGACAGCCTGTTCCAGGGCTCTGTCATCCTCACAGTAAAGAAGTTCTTCCTTGTGTTCAGGTGGAATTTCCCATGCTCCAGTTTGTGCCCAGTGCTCCTTGTCCTGTCACTGGGCACCACCGAAAAGAGCCTGGCCCCATCCTCTTGACACCCACCTTTTAGACATTCACGAGCATCGATTAGATCCCCTCTCGGTCTTCTTTTCTCCAGGCTAAACAGACTCAGGTCTTTCAGCCTTTCCTCATAAGAGAGATGCTCTGGTCCCCTCATCATCATTGTAGCACTCTGCTGGACTCTCTCCAGTCATTCCCTGTCTCTCTTGAACTGGGTAGCCCAGAACTGGACACAGTACTCCAGATGTGGCCTCTCACCATGGCAGAGGATAGGGGGAGCATCACCTCTGTCAACCTCCTGGCCACACTCTTCTTGATGCACCCCAGGTTGCCATTGGGCTTCCTGGCCACAAGGGCACATTGCTGGCTCATGGTGAACGTGTTGTCCGCCAGCACTACCAGGTCCTTCTCCGAAGAGCTGCTCTCCATTAAGCAACTGTATTTCAAGGAGCACTTGCCACCATAGTTAGCTTTAATAACCTGTACTGTTTGGAGATACTGTGATGTGACTGTTACAAACTACTACAAGATCATAAGTTTCAGGACGAATACTGACTTTAGTGACACATGAATGTAGCAACATCTGAGTTCTCCTGTATTATAGCCCCATTAGTATGCACAAGTTATTTCTATAAGAACTTTCCTCAGCCACATATACTTAGCATTGCAACCTTATTTGACTTCCATCATAAACTAAATTCATTCATGAGTTTTGTTTAAGTTCAGCCAAAGTGAGTGGAATCACATATACAGTCAAAGTAAACCCTATCCTAAAGCTACCTTGCCGAAACTGCAACAGATTTCTTGAATAAAGTTTTACTAGCTCATAAAAATCTTTTTATCCATGTGTTCATGGAGAGTCATACAATTTATGTCTGCTTAAAATCTCCACTGAATCCTTTCTCTGTATTTTTCACCCTCTGACTAAACTTTGGCATGACTAAAAGAAAAAAGTAGTCCCTTTGTACTTGACAATCCTTGAGAGAAACTTAATCTCTCTATCAGCGCTGGCATGTGTGTTGCACTGTATACATCATGCCTGCTCTAAAGTAGTACCCTCATTCCTTCAGGACAACTTCTTTATGAGCATCTGAGTACTGAATAGAACACGTATAAAGCAACCGGCAGATGTTCTTAGTAAATCATTGAGAGGCTCACATTAAAAATTAGCCACCTGTGTATTTATCTGTTCTTTTCTAAGTATCAATAAATTATTTAGAATACTGAGATGTCTGTTTGAATTTATCAGTATATTCTTGGTATTCATAGGTATTTCTGTTCTAGTTTCTCAGGAATCAAAAAGATAGGAGAATCCTTTAAATAGGACTGTTAATTTATACCAAAACCATAAACTCTAACCACAGTAACACAATTTCTGGTCAAAAAAGAAAACTTTAAAAGAAAAAAGATATTCAAGTTTCATCAGTTTTACTACTTGCTTATTTCTTCAAAATAACAGACATCACCTGTCAAATATATAGGTCCAAAGCAGTCCTAATATAGTCCTTCTCTTTGGGGGCAGGGAGAAATTTGCTACCTGCAAACTCAGTTTTGCTTTTAAAAGTGGTTCACTGATAATAGCAACCCAAAACAAGCTCACTCTTATTTGTGCTAAGCTGCAGTGAGAGAATTTTGTGACCAGTTCCTACTGCTGAGGATCTTTGACAATTGAAATTCCTGACATTCGGTAACAGTTAAATCTAGTGCCTGTTATATTATTTTTTTGTCCTGATCCTTGTCACTATGGCATAATGAAGCTAACTGAAAGCTATATGGCTTTTTGGCTCCCACCGAAGTTCAGGAAAACTTTATGAGACAGTTAGAAACTATGAAATTAACAATTTCTTAATATATGCACATCTGGAGATCAAACAAATGATCAGAGCCCTGGCACTTAGTTGATATCTGGCATTAGGTACTATAAATGGTGGTAGTTCTTAAAGTTCTTAAAATTTAAACCAGGTCCATCTGCAACTAATCAGCTGCCTCCCAATTGTACATGTGAGATGTGGGATCAAGTAATAGCTTGAAGATCACCTGGTCCTCATAAAAGCCTCCCAGAAGCTCGGTTGTGGGGGTGTGGTGAATAGGCAGGCTGGCTCTGGCAAGAGGGTTTGGGTTGACAGAAACAGCATGATTGATACCTTGAGCTTCTGTTGAATTACTTTGTTCTGAAACAGTCGAACGTTGTGTCTGAGGGAGAAGAACTAAAGTTTTGTACTAAGAAATATTTCAACTGAGAATAGTTTGATAGAACATTTACAGTTAGGCTTTTTTTTTCAGGAGCTTGATTTTTCTTATAAGCAGATTCAAAAATCTCTACAAATAACTAGATCAACATGTAACTAGGGTCTTCTTCTGATTCATCCTGTCTCTTTTTTTCACAGTAAAAGCTGCTTAGTGAAGTTAGGTAATGAAAATAACATTCATGGCAAAATTTTCGTTTGTAATAAAGGGTCTCAGCCTCATCTTCCCTATCAGAAGGTTCTCTAAACACTCAGAAAAAAGAAAAAAATGTATCTTGTAAAGGATTTGACCTTCACTTTTCCCTCCTGGTAAAAGAAAACTTTGAGAGGTTTCATAGCTTTGAATTCTGAGCTGAGACATGTAACATGATGCCACATTGTCAGAAGGGTAAATGTTAAACCACCATATGCTTCTTCATAATTTCTGGCTGTTCAGCTTCTTGAGCATGGAGCTACCTGGAAATTCCCCTCTGTAGTGCACAGCAGCCTCATGCACCAGTTAATGAGACCCTCTTACGTATCCTGAGTACATAAGTGTCCAGGGAGTGCGATACCCCAAAATTTGGCTGAGACTTTGCTATTATCATGTTACACAACTTAACATATCTTAATGCTCATACCTAACTTGGTAGCTCTGCTCCACTGCTAAGGTTAGGAGAAGATAATAATGTAGTGACACAAAAAAGGAACCTGAATAGTGACTGGAAATAAAATTAATCTCTAAAAATCAGCTTACTCTTGATTTATGTTACTGAAGAAAGTTACACGAGAGTGCTGTAAAGAGTGAAATGGAGATGTTGAGGTTCAGATGTAAAATAAACCAATTAAACCATGCTGTTTGATATCAGATGAAGTCACATATGATGACCTGGTCAGACCAACAGTATTGGTGGATAAAAGCAGAAATTCCATCAAAACCAGATGTTACATCAGTGTTTAAATATCATAAGCATAATACATTTGGAAGTGAGTACTGTGAACAAGGTATTGTGAAATCATCTTCTATTTTGAATATAAGCACAATGCCCTGAAGGAAGCATACAACTTAAACCATAGTCTTAAAAAGGATGAATAGCACTATATAAATAGGGGGGGAAAAGAGATTATAAAAAAAAAATTCAACCCTTGTTGCTATGTTACTAGTCTTTGGAGCAAGATCATGCACACATGGAAATCAATGTCAGTTCTGCTTTTTTAGTTTTCCTCCTGTGTCATAATTCTCATAGTTCCTGGCTGGGAAACAGATGATAACAGAGCCAAGTCTTAATAAACTCTGAGTGGGGTACTCTAGCTGAACTGAGCGTATTTTGAGCAGAGGGATTCAGTAATTCCTCATAGCAGGTATTGTAGACTTTTATTAATTGTATGCTAAGGCTGTGGAGTGCGTTAAGGCACTTGGAATGCGTGGCATGGAAGCCAGGAGGGCTTCAGGAGACACCGTGGCTGAAAGGACACATTTCTGAGACACTACTTGTTCTAACTCTGCAACAAAGGATGAGGGGGAGGGAAAGCAGTGCCACAGCATCACGGTCAGTATTGCAAGAGCATGGCTTTGTTGTACTAGATGCTGCTGAGGCAGAATGGAACAGTCCTGACCCCAAAGAGTTGAAGTCCAAGTGAAAACATACAGGAAATTCATGGGATCACAAAGAGGAATACGTGAGGAAACGTTTTCATTCAGAGTATCAGACAGGCATCTCACCCAAACTCATGTCTTAACTGCTTGTTCACTTTGGTTCCCATCTCATAGAAGCACTGAAATCTCCAACGAGGGGAGGAGAGCAAGTATATTGAAATTAAAATCTATGTAATGAAGAAATCTTCCCCAACTCATTTACATTTAAGAAACAGTGAAAGCAAGAAGTTAATCTTTTGCTTGTTTTCTTCTTGCTTTCACTTGAGTGAGTCTAGGAGAAGGCCACAAAGGTGATTAGAGGGCTGGAGCATGTGATATGTGAGCAGAAGCTCACAGAACTGCATTTCTATATCTTTAGAAAGAGAAGACAGAGAGGACATCTTATTGCTACCTTTAGCTATGTAGTTTAAAATTGAGTGTTGGGGCTGACCTAATGACCTCCAAAGGTCATTTCCAGCCTTTGATTATATGACTGTAGGTACAAGGGCTGGAAACTATCATAAATGAGGATTCTCCATAACGTATTTTACGCAACAAAATTAATATAAAGCATCATGATACTGTGAAAATCAGAACAATTACCAACACTGCTATGACACATTTTGGGACTGAAGATGAAAACACATGAGGGATCACAAAGTCCTTAGCTTATATTTGGCAATATGGTTCAAAGGCAACAAAAAATCCAGCTATATGGTTTCAAACAGCCACAAATATTAGTATAGATAGAAAGTTAGCTGTTAAAAAAATTCTCAAAAGGAAAATAGACACTTCCCCCTCCTTTCCAAATCAATTACACAGAGCTGTTATTGCATAAGCATTTTGTTTAATTTAATTGTCTTTTTTTCACTTCACCTCAGAGCTTGTTGCTGCAGATAGATTCAGAAAACTTTAAAAAGTCCTAAAAGATTAGGGTAATACACAAAGAATAAGCAAAGTGTTTTCTTTGTTTTCCCAAATGGAAATTCTGGAGGTATTCCTCAAAATGTATTTTTCAAATATGAGCTATCAGCATACATCTGTCTGGCTGACCATGACTCTAATAATTAACAGTGATATTTTCTTTCTTGCCTAGATCAAACACAACAACTTCCAGTGTCTTTGTAATACACAGGTTATTCACTAGGAGTTAAATCCTCCTCTTCAGAAAGTCTTTTGTCTGAATATCTTTTAATAAGGCAGTTTTACAAAGGTTGTAGAAGGAAAGGAAACCTCTCTCTGCCTGATTAGACTGTAGAAAGGCAACTAAAGTAGTCTGTCATGTCTACCCAACATAGTTATAATTACCTTGGATTTAATGAATATAATTTTATGGTTTATGATGAAGATTACTTGTCTATATAGATTTACTGCCTATAAATAACACAATGGTTACTAGATCATGCATCTACAACAAAGACATCTAAATTTATTCATTGAATCCATCGTTTTTTCTTGAAGTCACTGTAACAATAAATCAAGGTGGATTCATTGTATTTGGGCCATAATCTAGTCTGGACAATGATGTTCTTCACACTAAAACTTCCATGTAAGTAGTGCAAGGACATCTAAGGGCATGGCTTGGTCCTGAAATATTTGCTATGCTTCTATTTTTCATCAGTATCTTCTGCACATAAACAAATGGTGCTATTTTTTCCCTTTAAACTAAGACCAGCTTAAATTTGTTACATTTTTGTTGTTTATTTAATTTTATCTTTTGGCAGCTTCCATTTGAAAAAAAAAAGACTACATGTGACTCTTAATACGTTCCCTTAATATAGATTCTTCAAAGCGGTTTTATTAAATGTAGTTTATTTATGAATAAGCAAATAGTGTTTCTTATACTAGATTTTGTTCACCACATTAGCACTCAGAATTCTGCTCTTTCAGGTAGATGTTTTAATGGGGCTTCTTTTTAATTTAGAAGATCTTCTAGAAAGAATAAATTATTTTTAAAAATATTGGTCTTAAT
>VZSC01014168.1:410796-438070 GCA_013398225.1 Steatornis caripensis | reverse complement strand
ACTTTTATAGTCCTGCTTCTTCATTTTGTCATAGACATATTGTAAGAACAGATTCTGCAAAGACGGAAATTTCCAATCTTATTACATCATACTAACATTTAAGAAAATACCTCAAGGGAGGAGAAATGAAGAGTAGTAAAAATATTATAGGTTCTCATACCTATTTAAAAGTTTTTCTCTTATAACCACAAGAACTACAGAATAAAATTACATTTTACATATTACACAAAATTACAATATATTTTTTTATCTTGGAGAAGAAATTACTCTCTTTCTCTGTTGAGTACTTTTTCTTTCTTACAGTGGTCAATTAGGTCCATGGAGAAATGCTAGTTCCTTAATAATTTCTGAAGTGTAGGGATTAAATGCTGATGTGCGTTTACAGAAAAAAAAAAACCAAAACAAAACTATATACCAAATACTGGTGTTTGATGGTTTTTTATTAGATTCTTTGAATTTGGAGAGGACGGGAAGTTCTATTGCATGGAGGAACAAGATCATCTTCAGGTACAAGGTGTGCAGATTCTCATCAGGCAAGGGGAAATGCAGCAAGAGAAGAAAAAACAAGACACTTACTGTCTAGCACACACTACATGTTACAGAATGCGTGTTGTCACCTGAAAGCTGAATTATAGACATTTTTGTCAAGAAACACTGGGAACCGGGTTCCTTTCAGTCTCTTTCTTTAATATTACAAAATGTTTCCTGAATATCATGTTCAAACAAGGAGTAAACATGCATGTGCTGGACAGAGTAGGATTTGACTCACGATTAATATAAGGGAAAAGCAAATCAATGCATGCATTTTTGCCAAATTAAAGCCTTCATATCTGATCCTTTTCTACAGTCTTCTAGTGAAAGTGTACCAAAAATGGCACACTACAATGCTAAAAACTTTTATTTTTTTCTCCCTCCAACCTCTCATTTCATACTTTGTATTTCTATTTTTAAAAGAAGTAATCTTTTTTTTTTACTAAATACTGGCAAATTTATAACAACTGTTAAGGCTGGAAAAAAATATTTATGGTCATGATCAGTAACCAGTCCTTTAGACTCAAGTCCGCTCATCTCTAAGTGGACAAGGTGGTATTATAGCAGGCTTTCATTTTCGTCTCAATAACAAGTTTTGGAAAGTAAAAAATCAGACTTAATTTATATAAAATATATTCACCATAGCTACTGCATTATAAAATATTTCAGTTATTAGAGATAGTCCTTGTTCTTTAAAACTTTACAGAGATTTTTTCACATTGATACTTTAATGTAAATTGAGAGTCTTTCCACTTACTTCAATTAATTTTGCATTTTTCAGTAACAGTGTAATAACTTTCTTGACATCACCAGAATTTACCATAGTTCTTTTACTTATCTATATTTTTAAATTTGCATCAATATTTTTTCTTTTGTTTTTTTTTTCTCAGCTCTGCATATATTGCTTACCATTATACATGCAATAGACCTAAGACTATAACACAGCACATGTTGTGGGGGTCAGATCATGCCTTACATGTTACTTAATTCATTGTGTGATGAAGATTTAGAAAGGTGGCAGAGTCCCTGAGCAAGAGTAACAGAAGAAGTTATGTTGTGGACCACGCTGAGAAAAGAATAAAAGTTTTATCAAGCAGTGGTTAAGGCAGGAAAGCAGGGAAAAAAGCTAAAGTCTTTGGAGAAAATGGGCAGCTATTTGACAGAATGGGTGAGAAAAAGAAGAAACACAGGCCCAGAATAAGCCTCTTGATATTGAATACCTTGAAAAGAGCTAACTTTTGTGACTTAGTCTTACCCTGCTGCTAAATTATTATGATCTCAGCACAAAAACACTGAAATCACTGTGATTCTTTCTGTTTATTTGAATGAATTTTGCATCAGCCAGGTGCAGGGAATCACACAGCATACTGAATCTTGATCCATCCACTTAGGAATGTGGTGAAAAATGTACAGGATGAATACTTTCCTGTCTTTATGCATTGCTAATCACTTTAGTAGCAAACATTTTTGTATACAGTTAGAGTCTAACAAATTCACTTATGCTATCTGCCTCAAACTTTGCAATAAAGGACCTGCTGTTGTGTACTAGACTTCACAGGAATCTCCTTGCAATTTTTTCCTGTGTCTTTTTAAGTCTGTCGCTCCCACCATAACCTGCCCTCATGTTATATCATTTCATATCTAGGTGTAAATTTGTATCACTGCTATTAAGGATATCCAGTAAGAAGTGCATAATATAACTCGCTATATTAAGGAAACAAACAAACAACGATTATTTGAGTTCTTTTGGACAAAACTTCCAAGGAGTCCACTCTGATAGGTCACCTGAGTAGAAACTGCAGAGTCAGGTCCTAAAAAATATCATTGGCCTGCCAGTAGCCCATAAATAAATGGTCTCTTGCTGTGTTTCAATCCCTATTATGCTTAGCCTCCTTTCAAAGAAGTTCTTCTATGTAGAAAAAAACTTCCTGGAAAAACAACAGTGAAAAAGGGCTATAAAGGAATTGAGACAAGAAAACTATATAGAATGTGTAGAATATTTTCTTATTAAAAAAATCAACCTGCTTCAATGAGTGAATGGGTAAAAAACATCACATATATTGTGTCAGAAGTCAAAAATGAATGAAATAGGATTGTTTATGTCTGCATTTCTGAAATAGTGAGAACAGTAACACTGGATTTTTGAAGTAATTTTATTCCTTCATAGGATACTTTTCCAACTGGAGGTATTTTATCCTAAAACCCAGTCACACTCTCTAAACTTCCCAATCTCCTTTTATAGATCTTTGTCACTAATTTGCTATTCCAGAGAAAAAAAAATAAATGGAGAATTTTAATTACATCAGCCAACTCTTCTGTTGAGAAACATGCTATTTTAAATGTTTAGAGAATTAGATCAGCTTTATGACCTTTTCAGTAGCTGTCTAATTATACAGAAAGGACAAGACTATCTTGAGATGTTGAGGAAATGGCTGGATTACACAGAAAGCTCTCCAGGTGAGGTAGAATTTATGGAAACTTGCATAGCTTGAATGTTAGTAGTTGTCATTAAAGCTGTGGGCCTTTCCATAGGACCTAAATACACATGCATCCTGAAGGAACATCTGCTACCAATTCTGCAAAGTTGCTTCCCACACCCTTAAGCATCAGATATTTGAGTGCTTACCATATGCCTGTACCTTTCATACTTGACAGCATGTATCTAATGCCAAGTCTGCAATGCCAAGTCCTCAATGCCAAGTTTATACAATTTGTCAGTCTTCAAAGAGCTGAGGATGCATACGCTTCTGCTAATTGAAGGCCTTTGGTCTTGTCTGCCCACCAGTGCTGCAATCTTCCCTACTTCTTTTTGCCATTGGAAAAACACTGTTATTCAGTGCCACAAGCAGTGAATTGCCTTTAAAGTGTATGCTCACTTCAGCTTGTGGCAGCTGTTGGTTCAGCTGAGGTTTTGTGAAGGTAATGAACCAAAATTAACAGGGGATTTTGGAGAAAATAATAAAATGTTAAGAGGGGATGTTTTCTCAACAGAATTCAGTCAGTTTGGAGACCAGATGTTTATTTGTTGTGCAAACATTGGAAATGTTTATTCCTTGGATCACATTTGTACATATTTGCATAGCTAATAATTACATGCTTAAATTTGGCTGGTTCCATTCTATATAAAGATAGGCAGCAGAAAATCTCTTGTGTGGTGCTACAAGGCACATCATTTGGTTTATACAAGTAATGGTTAACATAGTTCAAACTAATGGTTAATATGGTTCAAAGATTTAAAAAGACATTTTACTGGTAAATGTAGCTGCATGAATTAGATCTCTCCTTCAGTTATTAACAGCTAAGAGATTAAAAAGAAAAGTTATTGTTTAATTGAAAATTTTCATTTACTGAAGCCTGTGTTATACAAGAGGTTATTTTTTCCCTGAAATGCAATTTATTCTGTACCATATAACCTCTTACCTCAGTTTCAAAAAAAATTGTGTCTTCAAGTATAGTACAAAATGGTTGCAGGTCAGACTGTGACAGTTAAGGAAGTGACTGACAGTTCCCAAACATTTCCAGTGAAATATTAGGCTCATTACACCAAATATTGGCATGAATATTTTAAGGTTCTTGCACGGTTCTTAACTTCAGGTAAAATTCCAAAGCCTAAATTAGGATCACAAGCCTGACAGAAACTCATCGTTTAGGTACCGCTTTCCAAACAAAGGTAGTGAGTCTTCGAATAGAGGCATAGAAACACGAACACAGGTATGACTCTTTCTGTTCAAATCTCCCTGTGTCCGGAGAATCAGAACAGTGTGTCCGTTCCCTGCAGAATAAAGTATCAGATATCCCTGCCTCGATTATTAGTTCTCTTTTCAAAATAAACTTGGTCTTTTCTCTTATTTCATCATTTTTCACCATCTTCCAAATAATTACCATTGAAAATCACTGACATTCAGAGACAGAAATAAATCAAAATTTTACAGTCTGGAAGCTGATCAAGCCAAACAGTATTTTTCTATTACATTATTCAAACTTTTACAGAATGAAAAATGAGGTTGTAAAACCTTCTAAAATTCAATGTTGTTCTCATCAAATAAAAATAATTTGTCAAAAATTTACTCCCAGCTTTTGATAGTTGATGCACTTGCATCTGAGTTATTTAAAAACACATGATTAAATACCCTGTTGCAGCAGACTAGGGATTTAAGAAGCAGCAAGCATATCTTCCTTTATGAACAAAATGTCCTCAAATTTACTCTGTGCCTAAAACATTTGCAAGAGTATTAAAATAAATTACAATCATCTGGTAATTATTGTTCAATGTCCTGATAATTTCTTGGGTGAATAGGAAGGCACAACTCCAATGCCAAGACAATTGTTCTTCGGGAAATCTGAAAATCAGTAAAATAGGAAAATTTTCTGGAAATCAGTGACATACATAGGAAGAATTTTGTTCCCTGGAGGAAGATATATTATGTCCACTTTACACTCTCTTGGCATTTTGGCTAGAGTTACCTTAGTGAGCTGTCATGATGTGGAAAAACATCAAAAGTATGTCCTCTGCCCAAATGCTGTAGGGGACTTCAGCTACCTGTCCTCTCCATGTCCCACCTTCAGAGTCTCAGAACACAGCTGCTATGGACACAGATGGCAGGATTAGTTCCTCCAGGTGCAAGTGCTATTTCAATAGCTTATCCACCCTACGTTCATCCATGCTCAGGCTGCAGAAACAGCATCTCAAGAAGGCAGTACGGCTGGTAGGTGGATTTAATGACCTGCCAGAGATTCAGTCTAAATTGCCTTCGAAAGGGTTTGCACTTCTCCACTGATTATATAAACGGCTTTGAGAAACTTGGCTCCTAATTAAAATGTCTCAGATATCTACACTTAATTGAAACACATAACTATACAGCTAGCAATGTTGAGTGGGTTGTAATCAGTTTAGCTACTCCTGGTACACATCTCGTGATCCTATTCCAATATACAACTTACAACTACAAATTGGGGTAAACATGCAGCCCTATGAACTTACTAGGCATTTCTGAGAGGGCTACATTAGCAATAAGATCATTAAACAAATCACAAGGCAGTTTTTTCAAGACAAAAACATTTCTCTGTAGTTACTGATTCAGTCATTCAGTGACACTTGTGAGAGTCACATCATCTCTTTTTGACTGTTTGTTCCCATTTTGTCTTCCTGATGGGCTTCTCTGCCCTAGGAAATACAAAAAGCTATTTACATAACTAATAAAGTACATGGGTACCTAATGGAACACTCCATCGTTTCTAAACACCTAAAAATTGATTTGGCTATAAAGATACTTTTAGAAATCTGGCTTGCCATTTTCTGAAGAAATAACTTTTCAAATTATTTGTCACTACAGTGACTAATTCAATGAGAATTGAGTTTCAGGTGGACGTGGTGGTTAGAAAGTACAAAGCTTCACTATGTACACTTCTCCTATTTCAGTACTAAAAACTAGAGACAAGCGTATCCTTAATTTGATCAGGAAAAGAAGGTGCATAACCACAAATGCTCTCCCATATCCCACAATCAACATCTGTCATCATATTCATCTGTGATGCTAATGCGAAAGCTACAAGGGCTTTCATATCCCTTTGCCTTTCTCAAAGCTATCTGAACAGAAACTAAACGTTAGAAATAATCCTCATTCATTAAATGTAACAAGGTGGTAATACTCATGGCACATACTGGTGGTTAGCCACTGATATCACCATTTCCTGGATCATTATATAAAGATAGTATGGAACTCCCATTGTTGTTGGTACTACTATGAAATTATTGTAAAGACACATACAATCACTGGAAGTAAAAATGAAAATAAATTTTTGAATTATTCTTTGATGATTTAAAGGAAACATTACTGATACATGTACTAGTGTGGCTTGAGTGGGAAAGGCATATTTTTTTGTGACTCAGCTGTAGAATTTTTTTCCATGTGTACTAGATAAATTCCACTTACAATCCTTGAAATGTATGGAATGTTTTGTGAGTGCATTTTAAGAATTCCTACCTCAAATTGTCTTCTGCTCTATGATTTGTTTTTCTAGAGTGTTTGGAAGGCTTTTTGCAGTTATTATGTAAAGTCCTAATGCTACAAGTATTTAGGATAATGTTTACCTTCATAGATAAGAACAAACTTTAGTGAATACCTTAGTTTGCAGGCTTGCAAGAAAGCCTATTTGGAATAACTCCCTAAAAAGCATGTATTTATCCTGCACCTCAAGCTTTCTTACTTAACAGACTTTCTTCTCCTCTTCATCTTTGGAAACATCTTAAAGTGTCATTAAAATTAATGCTACTTTCCAAGGTAGTTGCAAATATTACTGTTCCTATAATTCATTATTATTCTTTATTAGTGGCAATTTTTTTTTTTTGCCAATTAAAAACTTGGAAGTCAAATGTGAGGAAAGTTTCCAGATCTATTCCTAAAATAGAATCAAGCTAAAATAAATTTCGGCCTGTAAGCAATATCTCTGGTATTTTGTGCTCATGAATAATATGAATAATATGAATAATATGTAGTCACAGTTCATTGTTGAAGACAGTGTAGCAGCTTATGAGGCACAAGAGTCACTTTTATATTTGTATATAATACAAAGACTAGTAAGTGGAGAGTGCTTAATAACATAAACACAAAATCATCTAATAGTCACCTGTCAAGAAATTAACATGTCAAAAAATCTTCTTATATTCTCTTCTGCAAGCCTGCTTGATAAATCAACAGAGAACCCAGCATTCTGTGCTGTCAAGTTTACCCTGGACACAAACCATTTTTCCCCTATTTCATTAAGTTCCAATTCTTAAAGTTATTTAAACAAGTTATCCTTAAGTTACCACAGCATAAGCCACATGAAGTTAAAAGTCTATTCTATATTTCCTGTCTCTTCAGTATAATTAATGACTGTTTGCCAAATTGTGGAAAATTGTTCCCACTTGTTTTCCTAGCAGAGAATATGATTCTTTCTAATGGTTCTCAAGTTGTTAGATCCCATTACCAATTCTTTCAGAAGGCAATTCTTATTCCTTCCAGATCTCTCTTTTAGCTATTACTTGGGCAATTCTCAAGTCTTTTGTTTTAATAACAGTTCAGTTATCTCTCTGACCTCTAAGCTAATTAATGAGACACAGGGGATACTCTATATTGCACAACCATAATGATCACTTGAGACCAACATCTGAGACTATAAGGGTAATAGTATTTCCAAACCATATGGCAAAAGGATTAGCCTTCTGTCTTACATTGAGACATTGTTCAGATCCATTCCAGTTTATTAGTGTGAATAAACAAAGCTTATTCCATTCAGGCTACCTGCATTATTCTTTACAGTTTCAATGAAATGCATATTTAAAGAGTAATAATATCAGATTGTTTAGCTCTGATCCTACTTGCTGGAAGGATGAAAACTTTTTAGTCTTCACAAAACTGTGCAATCCAACCCATTTGTGTGCTTGATACTTTATTTTTTCAACAAGCTTGCTGAGTCTGAATATGCCTATCGTGATGGTATTGGCAGAAGATACCAACTTCTATTCATAATGTTTTCTATGGATTTCTATGAACATTAAACCATATTCACTTGAATAAATAAGTTCATAATTGTGCATTACTTCTTATTGCACTTTATCTGTAAATCCCAATGCACTTTACAGATAAATACTTTCTCTAGAGAGAAACAAATGGTAGCAGCTTGCTTAAGGTAACACAACAAGTGGTTTTATTCTAGCATGTCTGTTTCTTGAACCTCACTCTGCTGTTTGATTTGCCAAACCATAAAGATTTTTGCTGAGATTTTTTTGTGTAGTGCTAGTGTAAATGATTTGTTGATATAACTGCAGAAAAAGCATAATAATCTGTATCAAAGCTACACAGCCTATTGAAAGATGAAATAAATATTATCCCAGGAATGCCAGGAGAAGGTGGCAAAAGAGGTGTGTAAGATAAGATTATCTATACAATTAAAAGCACTAACAGTGTGTTAAATCCCCCACAATTATCTTGACAGTACTGATAGGATTAGCTCTTCTTTAACTGTGGGCGGTAAACAGGCACTTTTTTAAAAAAAAGTTAGATGTTCAACAGCTTCAGAAATATTTCTTATTCTTTTCCCCAAAGCAAAATATTTGTGATATAATGAAGGTTTCTATCTACTCAAGCATTTTTGATATGCTTAATTTTTGATGTGATTGAATTATTTTGATTTCTAAGGTAATAGAAGAGGTATTTCCATCTCTCTACCTATATGTCCTCTAAATAACTCTGGAATACATTGACCAATTTCAACTGAATCTGATATAATGATAAATGTTTTAAAGATGTGCTATGGACTTCATGGAGAAAGATAGTCTGGTAGAGACCTACAAGTTTTACAATGAAACTCAGAAAAAGGTTTCAGATTTTGAGTAATATAGTATAGATAAACATATAAAGATTCACTATTTTCACCAACTCTTTTTATCCCTGTTATCTGTGTTGTTGGAAGACCAGATACACCACTACACTACATTCGTCTTGAAGCTGCATGAAGCCTTTTTCTACCTGTAAACAGAGATTCTTGCTCTCCTGCCTGCCTCGTTTTCTTTCACAGGCACTAACTCACTTCTGTAATTAATTAAAAAAGGAACATCCATGTACATTTGCTCCCTTTCTGTTGATGAGATGGTTAAATATAACGAGGAGGCTAATGACCCTAACCATTGCTTAGACATAAGAACTGCACTTCAGCATGATTTGTGTCTCTCCAGGAAGAACTGAAGAGAGAAATAGAGCACATTTTATAACCCAACACCTAGGCGAACTATTTCCAAAGGGACAGGAAAGCTGTGCTCCATCTACCTTGATTTGTCAATAATAAACACATGGCCACTTTTCATACTAGGTGCTATTTTTCCCTTCCAAACACAAAACACATTCCATTTTCTCAAGTTCTTCAGGAATATTTCTGTGAAGTAAATGTGTTCTTAATAAGTCCAAGTTGTTTAGATGTCCTTACTTCCAAATGACCTACAAGACACACACAGATGAGTAAGAAGGAATATGGAACAGAGAAAAATAACAGTTTTTCTAGCCTGTTATTTTTGTATTTCCAAATCTTATGCCAAATTCTCTTATTATATGCTGGTTAGTATTTGTTTTTATGAAGGTTAAACTAGAAATTAAAGTACTTTTTTTCTCAAGAATCTTTAGCATTCATTCAAGCTTGTCGGTTACAAGTCAATTGGATGCTTTTTAAAGTTATATGCTAACATTGTTTTATAGTTATATAATAATGTTGCTAAACATTAATGGACCCACATATACAATATGATGTTGCAGACTGGAAAGCTACTGGAAATAATTTGCATTATTATTCTTGGACATTCAAAAATAAGTACTTGCTAAGAAGAATTCTGAAAGACAAACTATGTATTACAGTTACTTAATAAAATTTTTACATTTACATTCATTGGTACTCTTAAGCAGTTCTTAAAGAAATTGATTTAAAGAGAATGGTTGAAAGCAGCTAGTGACAATTTCTGTATTTTCACTAGGAAACAAGAAAAGGAAAAGGAAAAGCAAAACGAAAAGGAAAAACTAAAAAAAAAATACTAAAAAGAAAAAGTTGGGAAATCAGGTGTCTAATACAGATTTGCTAGAAATAGCAGGAGACACTTTCAAGCTATATTCATGTTTTGATACTTCCTGTCAACATCTGCCAGGAAGTAAAGTGTTTTACTGATGGAAGTATAACATAGAAAGACTAATCACAGAGTTTCATGAAGAACTGCAGTCAAGCTAAAACTGAAAAACAAAATAATTAGTTTGCCCAATCCCAAATGATTCAGCTTTTCCAGAGAGCAAACATCTGTTCCTCTACTTAGATTTAATCATTTTGCCAGGCTTTTCTTTTATGTCACAGTCTATAGTGGCACTTTTAAAAAAGTATCCATTCAAGAGCTGAAGAAGGGCAAGAAGAGTCAGGAGTGCAGGTGGCACTCTTCCAGCTGGAAGTAACTAATGCAGAGACGAAGTATTCTGGCTATAAAATGCACCATTGTGAAAAAAAATGTTAATTGGAAACTACTGGCTTTCGTAGTAATAAAATAGCCAGCAAAGGGTTGCTGGACAGACATGAGATCCATGTAAATTTTTGTGCTACACAAAGAAAATTCTAGATTAATTTTATGTAGATTTTTTTTTTAAACTCGAGTGCACACAAAATCTTTAGGTATTCAAGGTTTTATCCAGAAAATTTCAGGACACAAAATCATTTTATAGTCATTTTAACACCACCTGTTTAGCCCAACATGTTGAATAGCTTCTGTCATGTCTGCATAAATCAAATCCTGCAATAATCATCAATGTTTTAGGACTCTACAGTAACAGAATTTATCTCTGTAGAAGACCTGCGCAAAAAACCCACCTATGACTACAACAAAAACCTTCTGAGCACTCTAAAAAAACCACATATATAAGTAAATACCATCACAGTTTTAAGAAGTATTTGAAGAAACTGTATGCTATACTAATTCATAATCTCTGCTTGATTGCTCAGGAGGACAAGATTGCTAACTGGTGTCATTATCACCACGCTACCAAAACCAGTGTTATTATGTTTCAGAATCACAAGCTTTTAATATTGTTAAGTATTAATTAAAACATAATTAATTAAAATTATTTAAGAATATAATCCACTAGATTTACCTGTTGTACTTACACTCTGATTTGCTCAATTTTTACGGGGATTTTGCATATTCTCTGTGTGAACTATGGCACGAATTGCATATTCTGCAAACAAATATTCAACAGCAAAAAGTTAATAACTCTGGCACTAAAATAAAAACCACAAGGTATACTGAAATATTTATGTTCCTTTTAAATTTAATAAAACACCTTAAAGTCACAGAATGGCTGGTTTTTGCTCCCAGAGTGTGTGAGAACCCAGGGGAACCTAAGCACAGAACCTATACGCCACTTGCTGACAGTATACACAATCTCAACTTAAAGTCTATATTCCAGCTAGGAACACATTTTTTATCAAAAATAAAGTTTTTTATCCTACTTGGGCCACTCTTTTCACTGTTTGGGAGTTATTGCCTCAGGCTATTCTGTGGGGCTTTTGAGTAGTTATATTATCTCCTCTGGATGCTGTTTTGTTAGATTAACCTTTGGTTCTCAAATGGTTGTGTTTTTATTCATTTTCTGAATCAAACCACCAATAGATTC
Source organism: Steatornis caripensis (assembly GCA_013398225.1). NCBI lineage: Eukaryota > Metazoa > Chordata > Aves > Caprimulgiformes > Steatornithidae > Steatornis > Steatornis caripensis. Next base: position 426,362 of record VZSC01014168.1, on the reverse strand, counting down.
TCTTAGGAGATCCCAACACAATACTCTCTATTAAACAAAGGAAATTGTTCATATGTCTTCTGCAAGTTTTCTTTTCCAAATACATATTTTGACCTTACAGCACTATCTACCCTGAACATATTTTCATTGTAAAGCATATGTGAAAAGGCAAAAGGTTTTCTTCAGTGGCAAACCAAAAATAAAGAGCCCCTGAGTTCTTTATGTCTGCAGGACAACATTTCCAGTTTATTTATATGTGTCTAAAATGGGTGCTTTTATTTCAGTCTTCTGCCCACACTACTGGAATTCATAAACATATACCAGTGAATGCACAAGTTAAGTATAATCTGATTTTCTCATTTTCTGAAGAGATTTTTTTTTCTAATGGCTCCAAAAGTGTTCAAATCAAAACTATTTTTCTACTGAAATGAGCCAGATGAATTAGAAAGCAGTGGGCACTATCCAGTAATTGATGATAATGATTCTTCATCCTTAAAGAGGAGGATATTTGTTTTTTAACATTTTATGAGGAAATATTTCTGACTTCTTTTTCATTCTTAGAGGAAAGAACCTATTTAGTGGATTTTCTTACACAGATGTAACAAAAATGTGAATTCAATTAGTTGGGGGGGATAAAAAAAAAGACAAAAACCTTTGTGTGCTTTACTTTAGAAGAATATTTTGAACTTTTGGCTCAGTTCATAAACATCTTCTAATCTGACAGGAAAAACAACTCTGTGGTCTGACCACTGAATTTTGTTCTCTCCTTACCCACTACAGTTATAAAGCTTTGCTAGGAAGTAGGATACAACAGGTATTTGGCCACATGCTTTAGTGGAGAGATCTCAAAGCTGGAATTCAGAGAGTCTGGATTTATTTCTACCTCTGTGTTACAGACTGTTGTGTCCTTGGAAATGGATCTCAGGTCTCTGTACTTCAGTCTCCCTTTCTTCAAAGTGGGAACAGTCCAGCTGTCCGCCTTGTAAAGTGGTCTCACTGATCAAAAGTGCTATAGAAGAGTAATTGATGAATTCATACAAGCTGCTATATGTCACCTTCATATTCATCAGAGTGGTTTACGCTGGCTTCAAAGTAAGCTATGGTTTAAATTAAATAAAATCAATACTGAAGCAAACTGAGTAAGATTGTCCTTATACCCTTTCAGCTTGTTTTAGCTCCACGTGTTTAAAATTATGTAGTTGCCTCCATTCCTGAGCTGCGGTGGTTTGCTGAGTACTGAGACCCCTTATACCTTCATTCATGAAATCTGGCTCATTATCACCTCTTCCTTCCTATGTGGTCATGAGCTGACAGAAATTGCACGTGGAAGTTAACCCTCTGTGCATCAAATGAAGGGAAGAAAGTCTGTTGCCTGACATACCAAAACAACAACGTGAGGGATTTTTAAAGAAGGGTTTGAGGGAAGCAGAGTAATTGAGTTTGGCCTGGAATAATCAGAAGGCTGTTCCAGAGCTACAGGGTGGCATAGTAAAAAAGGTGCAAAATGTTCAGTGGATTTGGCAGACAAAGAGAGCAGTCAGAGAAGGAGAGCTGGCAGGCTGCAAAGAGCAGGAAGAGGTGAGGAGGGCAGTGGTGCAACCAGGAGTGGACCTGTGAAGTGTTTTGAAAGTGAGGAAGAGAAGCTTGAACTTAACATGTAAGGAAATACGGAAAGAGCAAGATAGAAAAATCTTTGCAGATGTATTTTGGACAGAATGAAAGAATGTCAAAAAAATGAGAGCAACGGATGTTGCTCATCCAGATTTGGAATGTTACCTACGTGGTTCCCATAGTCTAGCCCACCATCCTTTGATCTTCGTTTTTTTCAAGTACTCTCGTTTAGTGAAATCTCACAAGGGTACTGCCACTGTTGGATTGAAATTGCATTCCAATGTCAGATATTGGAAGTAACTTTCCTCCACTTAATCTAATCATTTTATCATATCATCATTTAAAACATCAGCTGGCCATTCTTCTCTGAAAATTACATAAATACGTTCTTTCTGCTCCTGCAAATCTCTTTACTGTTCATCATGTAGGATAATGTGTAGATTCTCACGCCAGACCTGCATCTAGAGTGCTCACACAGGTGTTTTCTTTGCACAACTCGATAGCTGGGATGAATTTAACGACTGTCACCAATTGTACTTTTTGGTCTTTATTTGGAATTATTTAGTCTATAGCTTTGCACCTTGTAGTTATCCCCCATTAATCTTTGCTGCATAATGCAGCAAATGCAATAAGGTCCTAAACACAAGGTTTTAAATGTGTTTCACAGAATTTGGAACATTTTCAATCACATTAAACCTGGTGCATTGATTTTCCTGTAGGTTTTTATGACCAAGAATTGATATCTGCCTATTTGGATTTCACCTGTCATATTTATTCATTTGTAACTAATAAAATAATAACTTGCCAATAACATAATCATGCAGGTATTTAATGTTATGGATAGCACACTGCCACTAAAAATAATAAAAGTATTATTACATATATTAACCAGAGGTAGAAGTATTTGAAAGATTTGCAATTAGTTTGACAAAATTGAAAGAAAACCCCAAATTTAGATTTTACTCATTTATGGTTATCATTTGGATGGATGGGGGAATTAATAAAATATATTTTCTTGCAACCACATCTAACAGGCTGCCCTTTTTAGTTAGACACCTGCAGAAAAACACTGTGTTAGATTCCCTCTCTCTCACCATATGCATTAAATAGGAAAGTCACGAAAGCAGATTTGAACTTCTTGGTAGCACCAGGGCACTAGATTTCCAGTATTAAATCTTCTCTATATAATGGTGTTACAGCACATTAATGGAACAAAGCTGCTACTAGTTAGTATTATGTTCACTGGGAATTATGCATGTAAGCTATTTGTTTTCCCATTTACTCTCATTCTCTCCAGATACAACAGCATTTTCATATCACATCTAAGGTCCAAGTCCACCTCTGTCTTCCCTCAGAGATCTGCATCACAGGATTCTCATGCAACAAAATTTTCATTCTTGTCTAGGAATCCTGTTTCCCACTCTCTGTGTACCCAGTTTCAAGTTCTTGTTTCAGTTATGGTAAGAAAAGAAAAGAGGCTGAAAGATTGGTAAGCTGATGTGAACACTTCCTTTGATATCTAATTGCCAGAGTACAAAATAACTTTGAAAAGGTGATAGTCTTGGCATTCATTCCTCTTCCTCAAAACGTGGACAACTTAATCAGAGGTTCAGCTTTTATGGATCTATCATCTATTGACTAGTAGACAAAGAATTTAGGCAAAAGGAGAGCTTTTATCTCTAGGATCCTGGAGTATAAACAACAGTGCAGTAAAACTTTAGTATCCCCAACACAAACAAATACTGTATTTCAATTTAATCACAGCTTTTGGGATATCTGACATTTTCTCTAACCTTCACATCCTACAGTAATATTTGTATATAAGAATCTCAGCTTTCATATATAAAAGAACCCACCTTAGCCCTCATGGTGAAAACGCTAACTGTAAAGTCTTATGTAAAACTGCAGAGGGCAAATAAAATGTATAAACACGATCATGCGAATATATAATTTAAAAAACAACCTCATTATTATTCAGGGACTAACACATTCCTTTCAAGTGTCTGAGGTCAGCAATACCGTAAATGACACAATCTTTAACCTAGCAATGTAGAAGACTAACATAAATCAAGACGGATAGGAAATAGTAAGGACTGGGTGGAGAACTCAGCAGGAAAAACACTGATACCATTATGTACCCTTTCCACAGGTACTTGCGTGTGGTATAGCTGAGCCAGGGAAGCAACTGGAGACATTACGCTTGACAGCAGAATTGGCCAAGTAACTTCAGTGGAGAAAGGGTGATGCTTTTGTGGATGTGTTTGCAGAGCTCAGTATATAGAAGGCAGTGTTAAAGTGGAGAAGCAGACAGATAAATGGGCTATTAAGGATGACATTACTGAGGGAGGAAAGGAGAGGCTGCACATTAGTTTATCTATTTTAGGTCTGTCTAAAGCTGACACAGATGGAAGCTCCCTGGTTGAAAGACAAGAGATTGTTTCTACAATACAAAAACATAAAATATAATTTAATATATTTTGGATTCTGTAGAATAAACACATTTTAGCTCTGATGAAAAGTGTATATAAAGCTTCCATGTAACAAATTAATAAATTTTGAAATTTTTATTCCATAATGATGTTATGTATAAATCCAAAAGTGATGAAGAAGAGGTAAGAATATACCTGCATTATCATGTTAGTTTGCATGTTAGTTTACAGCTCACATTCAAGTACAAATTCCTCATTACTTCATTGCTGATGTGTTGGTTTATATATTAGCTCTACTCTGGGAAAGCAAGCACGTCCCCTGTCAAGCCTTAGCTATACAGACTTTATGGGTAACGATTTTCAAGCCACTTGGCTCTAAAATACCAAATCAAGCCTTGAATGCAAGAAAGCCTAGTTTAAGGACAGTGTAGATGTATCTTAAGTTACCTTAGACAGAATGAACTTTTAATGACAGCCTTGTAACGTGGAAGGTATATGAGAACAGGAGGATCCTCCGTTCATCCCACTTGAACCCCTTCAGGACATATAGACAAGTGAAATACAGTTAACATCTCCTGATTGCTTTACTGTATCTCAACCAGGAGAAAGTCATGGAAGTGATTAAGTATTACAGACCCAGTCAAAACCAGTTCACATTACTCTTACGTGAGAATTGGTGGAGGTGTCACTGACAGTGCCTGGATTGTATGCAGAGCCTGCGGGCAGTGCATAATATCTACAGTGCAAGGTGGCCTCTCTGCGGAGCCTATTTCTTGGCCTTTCCAAGTCTCCATGGAGTAATGCTTGGCATATGCAAGCTCTCATTTTTTAAATGCTCTTTAAATATGTTTTCCCAAACTTTCCTTTAACTAGTTTAGCAGTCTCTAAAAGTGAAATACAAAGCTCTTGAGCTGTTAAATCCAAGGCTTTGGGGCCCAGTAAATACAGAGCATTTATTTAAGTTCTGTTCCTTTTCTGGGTGATCTTCTGAGCTTATTACCACCATACCACATGATTTACATCTTATATTTCTTACTCAAATAATTTAATTCTTCAGAGGCTAATTATCTTCCTACCAGTTTGTAACAGAGTATACTCTCAGCTGGCCCCCTATTTATTTCTTCATTAACTACTCGTTTCTAAGCATTTAATTTTAGCTGGATTTTCATTCTCTGTCTGCTTTTGAACACTGCCAACTAAAATGAGGAGTCAAGTCACAACAGTATATTATTTTGTATCTGTGCCTACACATGTAATATCAAGAAAAAATTAAACAGGATGTAGCCTACAGCATCGAATTCTGCCATGCAAAGTATTGAGCGTTGATTAGAACAATTCATCAACAACTCTGGCCAACTAGCAGCATTGAGATCTGCTTGCCTTTGTGACAAATACTTTTCAGGTATATAATCAGTCTCCACATCTCTGAAAGCAAATTCATTGCCTGAGAACATATTATCTACTGGCTTTTAAGAGACCATGCAATGGAAATGGAATATAATTTAGTCTGGAAAATTAAATGCTGTCATGTCAAGCATCCTGGTGATTTAGACATGCTTGAATGCATGTGCACACACTTTATATTAGTTCCAATGCAAGGGGTGTTGTTTCATGTAAAGAAGCCTGGCTTGGAGCTTAAAAAAACAGGTTCTGTAATTCTGAATTTTCCAGCGGCCTGTTGGTTATCCTTAGAAAACATTCTGATGCCTTCTGTTTTCTATCTGCCTATTATGAAGATGATATTGCTCTCTTTTATGTTGCTGTAAGTTCTATGGATCAAATTAATGAGGGATAAGAATTCAAAAAAACCCTAAAACCCAAACCTAGTAAGAGTCATTACACTGGTGTCTCAAGCTTCCTTAATAGATCAGTTTTACCAAATTATGAAAATATGTAGCAAATGGCTAGACTGCTTTTCTGCTCTTTGATAGTCTTCAGAAGCAATTCTGTGAAAAGACAGGCTGATTTCCCCTAAAATTTCCCTTCACCTCACAAAGCACCACAAACTTATGTATTATGTCTATGCTATTTAGGCTTTCGTATCTAACTTGGCCAAACTTGCACAAAATCATCCTTGTGTTCTGCAGACTGGAATGCCATCAAATTTAGGTCTGGCACACAACACTGAATTTACCCTGTGACAAAATGTGGGTTTGGATGAAGCTTTATCCTGAGTTCAGATGTATATCTCATGAAGCATGGATTCAATGAATGTGACCTGTTCTCAGGACTGACCAGAACTAAAAATATAAAATGTGGTTTAGGCTATCTCTTCTCTCCCTTGATCTTAGTGCCAGTTTAGCTGCTAACATATATCAGAACAACTTCAACAAATGCATAGTTATATATATCCCCAGAGCGGGTATATAAACCACTGGAGATATTCATTATTCTGAAATTATCTAACTCTGCCTCCAGCTATGCGTCCTACATTAGACAGTGTATGGGAATCATCTGGCCAAACTTAGCTGCCTGCAGAAGGAGTCATGTAGATAGATGTTGTTTATACTCAATGGAGTGAAGTAGGTACTTTCAGGGCATGGTTCACCTCGCTCTGAAGAAGACATCTAAGACAGATCAGATAAAATGCACCCTAGAAATGCCAGAACATGCTTCCAAGCTGAATCTGTGTAGACAAGAATTTAATTTAGGATCAGAGAGAGAGAGAAAGAGGCAACTCCAGAGTGCAACATATCTGGCTATTTTTACATGTCTCTTTTAGGATAAAAGTTGAATCCTTCCTGGAGATCTCCACTTCTGTCATCTAACCAAGATGAGATCCTGGGATGTCAGTCCTGGGTAATAATATCCATGTGTGGAATTCTAAGAAGGTAGGATGAATCCCACTCTGGGATAGATCAGGCCAAATTTGGCCAAATCTGCAGGCTTTATAGACTTTTATATTGACCAAGCTGTTCATGGAATTTTTATTGCAGGAGATGAGCTGTATTGGTAATTAAAAATCAAGAAACAATAAAAACTTTAATATTATTTTAGGAGTACATTCTAAATGTTGTCTAATTGGGTATCCCCTATTAAAGTTTTAGTTGCACCCTGTTGTGAAATGTATTTATTCATTCTTATGCTATTTCTGTGTCCTATCAAATAATAAACGTCATACTCAGATCCTGTAGTTACTTCACACTGCAACTTAAAATTTCTTTGCAATGGAAACTAATCTAAGGACTTCATCTAGTTCATACCCCAAAAGCAGCCTGGTTGCATCTATGTGGGTGCAGTACCATAGCAAGGTATGTTATTACCACTTCCAGAGTTAGTAGAGCAGTCTATGCATAAATCTCCTGTAGCGTGTAGCATACCTCTGCCTCTAGCCTGTTTTTGGACATAGTCCTTAATTCTTCCCCAGTCTGACTTGATGTCATAACCTAATTCCAACCAGTTTAGGTACCAGGTCACTGGAGTATTACGAATCCAAACATCTCATTTGATGTGTAATTTCAAAAAGGTATTATTTCAGATATAGAAAAGACAAAGCATACTTTATTTGTTGAACAATAAAATTGAATCTTATGAGTACTTTGACCATAATTTGCCTCTAGAGCACCTCCAGAAAATATGAATTATCAAAACTTCTCAATAAATAATGAAAAATCCCACACATTTACACTACTACTTTGCTACCTATACAGCATAAAAGCTCCAGGAAAGAAGCTCCATGTCACTGGAAACTTTTCAGAAGTTTAAGAAAAAAGAAGTAGCCTAGTAAAAGGATGAGCATTTTCAGGAAGGTAATAAAATTTCTATTCTAGAATGCCAAAAAAGGAAAATCACATGCAATGTGTTGCTTTTGATGGTGAAATAATCTTCACTTTGCAGAGGAAATTATGGAGGAAGAAAAGCCTTAAGCAGCAAATCCACCCTTAGGCAAAAGCAATTTCTTCCACTTCTGGCAGCAGCTTTTCAGAAGTCTGGGGTTTTTGTTGAGTTTTTTTTTTTTTTAATGCATTAGTTAATGAGATTTCCTTCTTTTCCCCAGATTACTTGCCTAAGTAATTTCTTTTATGAATGTACACATCTTTTAACATTCTGAGGAAAATGAAGGGAAAGGAAGAATTATTTTTTAATTAGTTTTTTTAAGGAGTGAGTGACAAGTGAACTAGAATGAAGCAATAAAAAAAAAAGGAAGTCAACTTTTAAATGCTATGGGTTTATAGGGGCATGATTGGGAGTTGAAGGCTAATCTACCTTAAATAAGAGTTCTCTACTGAATTTGTGGAATATCTGATGTACCCGTATTATTAGTTAAGCTCCAGCCGTAAAATAATATTCACCATTTGGCGCAGGAACTTGTCGTGGTTTAAGGCTGAGCTGGTTATTAAATGAAAAACATGATATCTACACTATATAGTCTGTTATATATCCTCGCATTTGTGTTATTCAGCAATTATTTGTATCTAAGAAAACAACAGTCTATTTAATACTGTAACTATGCTTTACTAAGAAGCACATATGATTACAACCTGAACTAATACATCCAATACCCCCTGACTGACATTAGAGATTGTTGAGAGTATAGGTTTCTTTCAGTATCTGAGCAGGATGTGGCATGGATAAATTTTATTTGAAAGTCTTTTGAAACAGAGCTTCACATCATTAACCTGAAAGAGCTATGCTACTTTACAAAACTGGTTTATAGTGACTATGGATCTATTAATTTGAATGGTGGAAATATGAAGCATTTGTATATTTGAGCAAATATACATGATATGACTAATTTTCAGACTGACTTTATGCTGATAATATAGGGAGACTTTGTGATGTAATAGCAACAGTACTTTAAATTATGCTTGTGTACATCTCTGAAATTGGTCCTGAGATATTAAAAAGCAGAAGAAAGCTGAAAGCTAGGAATTCCCCCAGAAGAATTAGGCAAAAAGCTAACATAAGAGACTTTGTTTTAGCAATGTGTTAATTTTTAGTAATAGACTGGTCTAACTCCATTCTATTTAATATAAACTGTTTATTTATATATATAAACTGATTATTTATTTTCTATAATTATTGATTATGGAATTAAAAATAAATAAATAAATACATAAATTGTGGTTTCAGATTCTAAGGAAATTGCATAATTAATGTCTTCAGACACTCCAAAATATGTTGCGCAATGTAATATCTTTTGTGATGAGGTTGTCAGTTGGTACACTTACGTTTAAAATAATAACTGAATTTACACCTTAGTGAGCTTAATTCTGTGATGTCAATATGCACCTTCTACTGATTTCAATATGCTGTACAGCATGCTCAACAAACAAGAAATAACACCAGGTGGAAAATCCCCTTGTAGCTTATTAAGCAACTATCTCCAGAAAAAAAAGAAAAAAATAAATCAAAGACATATCATATGCTAGAGAAATTTTCATTTGTCAGAAGACTTTGGTTAAATGTTAGCTACCCTTTTGCTCTAGAAGCAAGAAAAGCAAATAACGTATGATTTTTCAGTACCTTTGGGTGCTTCCAATTTGAAGTAAATTTTGGAAAGGTAGGCAGTAGAGTTGCTGAAGAGAAAAATTAATGTAGGTAAGTTCTGTGTTCTGGATACAAACCAGTTGCTCTTACATAGAGTGGAGAGGAAGACCACTTGGAGCTTTAAAGCATCCTTCCATTCTTATCTGTCATCAAAATATTACTTCATTAATGGCCGATTTTTAAATTTTGACCACAGAAAAAACAATAATATATATATTCAAGTGACTGATGAAGTTCTGTCAATTATTTCAGGACAGGTTACCCATCAAGCTCTCCCATGATACTTATTTATCTTGAATAATTATTTAGATCCAGACTAAACTGGGGGAAGTAACAAGTGAAGTTACAGATTTGTTAATGCAAGTGATGTTCGGGATGGATAACTAAGCTTTTGATGGCCACTTGTGATCTCACAGCATATCTAAGACATCTGTTGAGAACATTATTTGGATATAAAGGAGAAATGTGCCCTTCTGGAAGAGCAGGTAGAAATCTAGAATAGCTAAATCAGAGATTTTTCTTTCAGTGACTCAATTCTACTGATTGCTTTCAGTTTTTCCTCTGATTCGTAGATAAGTGTTCACATAAAGTAGAAGAGGGGAGATGGAGAACAGCTGACTGTAGAATCATCTGCATTGTAGCACGGAATCACAGACTGGCTGAGGTTGTAAGAGATCTCTGGAGGTCACCTTGCCCAATCCCCCTGCTCAAGCAGGGCCATATAGACACCTGATAATATGATAACATAATAATAAGGCAAAATCCTCAATAGTGAAATACGTCTTAAGAAAAGAAGGGAAGAAAGTTAGTTCCCAATAATTCTGGGGAATTTCCCTAACTCGTTTTGGTGACCCTGAAATCAATTTTATTTTCCATTTTGATTTAAAAATGTAGGGAAATATCTTGGCCAGGGGCCAACTCAAACATATGTGTTTTCTTTTCTGAATTTGAATCTAATGACTCAAGAAGTGAATAATTCATGAATTTTTCTGGAGATCCCATTTAATCCTCCCGATCGCCCCCCTGAAATTACAGGTTTCCTTTCTTTCTCTCACAGCATGATTGCACCTTCACAATTTTGTAATCTCTTCTTGGAGTGGATCCCAGGGTAGCAGTCTTCATTACCCACATGAGTTAACACAACAAGTCTCTTTATCCTTTAAACACATTAGGGTGTTAAGTGACTCAAATAAGTCTTTTTAGAATTACAGTATGTTTACCAAAGGGACAGTGAAAAGAATAATGGTAAAAACATTTGCACATCAGTTTCTGCTTACCTAAAAAATGTTTCTTACACCTCTGGTTGCACTCACTATTGCCTTCATCTGTAAGGGAGAAGTAGATTATGAGACTAAACAAAATGTCCAGGCTCCATTTAATGTCTCTGTCAGTTTTTCTCATACTCTACCCTCTGACATTATATAAACCTTTCTTATTTCTTCTTCATACCCAAGGCATATTTTGAGGTTAAGCTCCTCTTTTGATTCTAAGCTATGTAACTATCAACCTCTTTTAGCCTGATGAAAGCTGATTAAGATTGCTCCCAATTAATGTATTCCTCATTTCCTAAAAAAGCATAAGCATTCAGAGGAATTCCCTTCAAATTTCAGGTCTTTGCCATAGATTATTGTCCCATTGGATTGTTTTTAGCAGCCTCCTATTACTTAGGTAATACAATATCAAACATCGTAATCATAATTTAATTTACTGTAAATTGGAAAAAAACCCAACCTGTTACAGAAAAAAACACACTCTCTTTGACCTCATACGATATTGTAATGCTATGAAGAATAACTGACTTTTACTTTGCAGTAAGAAGCACACACTGAATATTGACATCAGCAATTTAAAATATTATTCTTATTAAGTCAAGATTTGAAGACCAATAAATACAATGGTTCTTTGCTAGAAGTGAACAATAATATTGCACTGAAAATAGTCCTATGCTATGAAAAGTCATAGATATGGGTTTGCTTTTGTCCATATTTTTTTTTTAATTAAATTAAAGAAAAAATACAAAAAAAAACTCAGTAGAAAAATTTTAGGAAGTTTTATGTCTATTTTTCAATGTGATATTATTTGTTAAATTTCAGAAGTGGGATGTTAAATTTTTTCTTCCTTCTTCATTAGATGTACAGCTAATTGTGAATTTTTAGATTTCCAGCTCTAACAATCAACACAATTTGATGAGTCTTTTCACTGTTCAGAATATCACAAAATCACAGAAGTTTGGATGGGTTTGGAAGGGTGCTCCAGAGATCATCTAGGCCAACACCACCTGCTCAAAGCAAGTTCTGAACCCAGCTCCTGCCAGAAGCATGAATTCAATCACCAAAGATGTTTCTGAGTAATAGTGATATCACTCATAGACCACTGTTCATTGAGGTTATATGATGGAAGCTTAACTACTGTTAGTAAGAATGAAGTATAAATGTTAAGTGATTGTTGCAGCCCACAGTAGCCCAAAGATTTTGGTAGAAATTAAATCTGACTTACACATTTTTGTGTCACAAGTTTCTGTCGAACATTTCTGTAGATCGTAATTAATAGACATTCGCGTGAAATGTCTCTCCAATTGACTCACAAAGTAGCAGCCAGAACTGATAGGAAAAATATTGCTTATACTGCTTTGGAGAAACAGATTAATTTTAGTGCCAATAACTGAAAAAACCACAAACAATTAGCACATCAAAAAGAAGCGTATACCTGTTGAGATTCAAAACAAACGTCTAAACCCAAATTAAATGAAACTGCTATTCTATCCATTAAATTTATCCATCGAGTTAAGGGATAAGAGAAAGGAGACATTTTTAGAGACACTATACAGGTTATGGGGCAGAAAATTGAAAGAACTCTTCATGAATTAAAAAGACTGCTAAAGGATAGTGTATAAGGGAGGAGGATGTTTACTTCCCTTATAAATTGCTCTGAGGCTCTGCCATGAATTTATGTACAGAACAAATTACCTTGGTTTTCATATGTTGACAGTAACATTTTTGGAGACTGACATTGCCTAGAGTAGCTTAAAATAGCTTAATTTCCAGAATAACAAGACATTTTCCTCCAAAATATGCAGCATCCTCTACAAACTATTGAAAGTACATTTCCAAGTGAAATGTGACCAGATGGATAATTTTCTTTTGCAGGACCCTCATATAGCTTAGGAGCTATTATAGCAATGTAAGAACAGAATCAACTTTCAGAGCAGTGAATGGTTACTTTGTGGGTGACCAAATGTTTCTACAATTCAGATGTGGGAGAAAGGAATACCTTGCACTGAAACATAACATCTGTCCTTTCAACCATATTGAAGTGAGTCATGGTTGAGAATGATATTCAAATCAAGGTCAACCTAGAAGTTCTTGTTAGGCTTACTAGCCAGAAGGAAATTATTTAAGTAACTACAGACAATATTTTTCTCTTTCAGAAATTGATTCTAGGTTACATGCTATGTTAGGCTCTGTGGAAAGCTTTTTACCTATGGGATCAAGAAATGATGTCACAGCTGTATACACAGAACTTTATAAATGTGATTTATTTTAGAGATGGACAGGGTAGGAAAATACTGACCCAGCTCTGATTCTAAATGACAATATCTTACATTGTGGAAAATAAAGTATAGTTTCAGTCCAACAATAAATGAAGAAGAGCAAATTCTCAGGCTTAGCAAAAGCTGAATTAATTTTGAAGACAGAGGAGCAGTGTTCTGTTGAACAGAAAACAGCTACTTGAACCTCACTGAAGAGTTTGTGGAAAATGTTACTCGTATGACACAGTCCCCAGGCATATTCTGGATGCTGGCTGATATTCTTGGAGACTTATTTACAGCTCCTTTCAACAAAATTAACTTCATAAAACTTTCCAGGGCATGGCAGGTAATTATCATCGTTCTTTATTTGTATTCCTTTAAAACCTACAGAACTAACCTAGAGGCATTCAACACATTATTTAAAAACACAGTCCTAAAACTTAATAAATGAGGCCAAAAGGAATGCAACTGAAATTCAACAGAAACACCTAATACTTAATTCCTTATCAAGAATATGTTGCTGAACACATTTGTATTAGAAATCAAGATTTCCTTCTTTGTACTTATTTCAAGAATCAGAACTCTTATTGTGTTTCTACTTTGGTACAGGTTTTCAAAGGCCTTTCAAAGCCTTAAGGGATGATCTTAGCTAAATTTAAGATTAGTCAAAATTATTCTCTCTTCACGCTTCTAGAAAGGATTGAAAATGCACATAGAAGAAGGGAGACACTGGAGACAGATGGAGAAAACCATGTATTATTTGGAATTTACAGAAGACTGTCACATTTCCTTCAGTAGGGATTCCCTTTAAAAGGAGAGGTTATGTTTTGAACTTGTTAATGGAATAGCTGTCTGCATAACAAACCCATCCTAACACATCCCTGGAGTCCTGTAGCAGTCTGACACTGATTCCAGTGAGAACAGAATTAAGCTGTAGTACATTTTCATTGAGGGATCATTCTGATATTGTATGTTGTCAGAACCACTCCTGATTTCACTATCTGGCTGAAAATGAGTGGAAAAGAGTTGCAGAGAGTTTTGCTGAAGTAACTAATTAGTAAAAACTTACTATCTTCTCCTTCAATTTCACCCACGCTGTCTGAAGAGATACTCCTTTTAGCCTGTTCCTGCTTGCTTATCTCTTCAGCCCTTTATCCATTCCGAAGAATTGCAAACTGAACTAACTCATTTCAGACAAAATATGGACCCTTAAGGGTAGCAAAGATCTACTGTTTAAACTGTTGTCCCGGTTTGGTAAAAAACAGTGCTCAGGGTGATGAAATCAAATTTGCCTTTATAGATCAACAGACATAGATGAGGTTGGCCAAAGATATGGATAAAACCTGGGAGGAGGCCTCCTGGCGTGTTAGAGGAAGCCCCTGAACCTCTGTTGATGATTGCAACATAGGATGGAGTGGGTTTGCTTGCTTACCTTGGCAGTCCTTTACCTGGAGCCTGCAGATATGTTCTGTTGGAGATAGACATAAAGGAGAGGCTGCATGAGACCACTCAAGCTGCCTTGTAGGTTTTTCTCTAGGACAACAGTGATTTCAAATACATGATGTTTCAGATAAAATTGGAAGACATATTCTCAATCCCAATGAACTGAATTAATTCTCAGAAAGTATTATGATAGCTTGAGATAAAACAGGTGCTACAAGAGTTGCAACACTGACTTATCACGCAATGTTGAAACGAGATACACAAGAGGCAGTAAAGTAGCGCTTCTAGAGCCACTTTCTTGCTGCTGTTCTCTAGTAATGTTTCTGACTCTTACAGTATCCCAAGAGCATCAATTAAACCATCTGAAAGTCTTTCACGTGAGACTTTGCTAGTGAAAGTACATAAACTTTATGGCTTTTGTCAACTCTGTGCAGGACAGTTACAAACTGTTATTGGTGGTAGGCTCCAGTTGTCCTTTTCTGATCTATAACCAAGGAGAGCATGGGATTTAACTAATTTCACTTTAGCTATCTAAAATGTAAGCTTTTTGTCTGAGCCTGGTATTATCTCTTACAGATAGCAGATAGAAAAAGGCCTAGAACTTGTAGAAAACTATTATAGTATGAGATGCAAGGGCCTATGTCTTTTTATTAACCAGAAAGCAGCTTGGCAGTCCTAATTCAAAAGAAAATGTGTACATCTGGAGAGGCTAATCGTGTCCTTGGAGTCCAGATACAGGAGATGTCAGTGTTTCACATGCATTCGAGCTCTCTGCAGTGCTAAGTAGTCTAGGCATTATTATTTCAATGAATGAGCCTTACAGTGTCTTGAGTGTGCCCCAGCAGAGCTTCTCAATCATTTGAAAAGCAGCATTAAACAGAAATATCAATAATGCTAGATCAATCAGTTTTCACTGTGTAGTCTCACAGTGACTACCCTTCAATAGTCGTTTCAACAGGTAACAAAGTAATTCAACTATCAAGTACATTGTAGCTTTCATAGAACTCAGTTGTTTTTGATGCAGTAATCTTGAAAGATGAAACTTATTTGTTTACCAGTAATTTTTTGAGAGATGAGTATTGAAA